>BSYO01000005.1:26023840-26068840 GCA_033239525.1 Nepenthes gracilis | reverse complement strand
ATAAAATATTTATACTGCTTAAAAACTTGACAAATTCTAAAATATTTTATTGATATATAACATGCATGCCACATTAGAAAAAATCTAAATCAGTCTAAAACTTCATCTTAAAAAACATATTTATCTTGAAATTTTATTTAGAATAAAATCAGTACTTAAATAAAAATTAAAAATAGGATTGAGAAGAATAAAAAAAATTAAATTAAATTAAAAAAAATAGTAAAATATTAAGAATATTTTTTACACTTCTTTAAAATAGAGAATAATGAAGAAACAAAAGAAGCTTTTGCAATCCGACTTCATCACAGTCAATCTTTCTTTTGGGTGAATCCCACAGCTAATCGTCCCCTACATTGGCTTCCTACCACTTTATTCTGATTCCCTCCATTTTACACTCAAAGAACACCCTTCCTATTATATACCTCCATTTGGATGGAAGAAGCCTCTAGCTATAGGCTTCTCGCTTGCATCCATCCTTCAATTTCTTCTCTGGAGCTCCATTCTTCGCAAAGATGGCTAAAATGGCGAAAACAGTTGGCCCTCTTATTTGCCTCTTCCTCATGATCATGGACGTCGTAGCAGGGATACTCGGCATTGAAGCTGAAATAGCCCAAGACAAGGTATATATATCAGTATGCACAAATATGCTAATTTTCACATGATAATGGAGGTGAAATCTTGGCACATTTATAGCATGGCAGAAAATCTACTTGTCCATTTTACTTGTAATTTTTCTCATGCAGTTTAGAGTTATTGTCATAATCATACAGCATTATGGTCAAATTTCCCTGTTACTCGGTTAGGGCATTAATCCATATTAATGTCTCTGTCTTGAGAAATTAGCTCATACGAATATAACACCATTAAAGCAAGACCCAACCATTATATAGACAAATAACATATATAATCCATTTAATAAGAGGATTCCTTTCATGTATATAAAAATAATAAGTCACATTTAATATGTTAATACAATAAATAAGTCATAAATAGAATTCATTTTCCATTACAAAATTGTATGTTTCAAAATACAAGAAGAAACATTTAAAATACAAATTCAAATACAATACAACTTAGAGAGATGATAGATTTTAATGATACACTTATCAATCGTGTCATATCATATTACGACATAATTATTTCTTGATATAAACCCGTTTATGATGATAACAACACATTTAATGTAAAGTCGAGCCCTCTTATTTTGCATCATACTATATCTAATATTATCTCCCCAAACCGACAGCGATGCTGATTGTTATGGATTTCCTTTTTTCGGAGAACAGGGGAAGCATCTGAAGGTGTGGATATTCGAATGCAGGGAGTCAAGCCACGAAGCTTACAAGATGGGATTAGCAGCCGCAGCGCTTTTGGCGTTGTCTCACTCCATAGGCAACGTGCTTGGGGGTTGTGTTTGCATATGCTCCAAGGAAGAGATCGGTAAATCATCACCCAACAGGCAGCTCGCCGCTGGTTCCCTCATTTTCTCTTGGTAACAAAAAATTTTGAAACTGTTCAAATCATCTAAATTACACACGGCGTTTTGTTATGGTTTGATTTTTTTCTTTTATAGAAATTGCATTTTTAGTTTGGTTGCAGTTTAATAATTTAAATCAAATCAAATTAAACAGATCTAACTTGCACACAAAAAAACGGGGGGCGCTGTAATGCGAGCTCCGTGTAACTGGCGTACGATACCGTACGAAAACTATCGGATCTTCATCAAATGTCCATTGTTAACTCTTTTATTTATAAAAATAAAAATATTATTTTAATAACAAAAATATGATGGGTATTAGATGAAGATCTAATGGCTAATGTACGATATTATATGTGCACCATACAGAGCCCACATCGTTACACTCGTACTCTCGTACACATACATGTATATACTGATACATATATAACCAAAAAGCTTTTGTCTATACATATTTTTAATGTATTTCTGATTCATCTTCTCTTACAAGTGATCAAAATCTTAATCCCTTTAAAAGTCATTACTACCTAAAATATTGTAGCCTCCTTTTGTTGTTGAAACTAGTCGCATTTCAAATAAATTCTCATATTACTAATAGTGTTTTAGATAATATTAAAAAGTTAAAAGAAATTACAACTAGTAATATTTACTTTTCTAAATGATATATTTTTATTCATTTTAATATGAATTTTTAATTAAATAATATCTTATATATCTTTTTTTTTTTTAAATCGGAGGAGTAATAGGGACCAAATTTAAATTTGATAATCTAGCATTTCTTAATGGCTGATTAATTTTTTTTCGCTTATTATATTATTTTGGATTTCTTTGCTATTTGAGTTTAAAATATTTTTATGTTAGGTTGTAATATATTTGAACTATTATTATTATATGAATATTATTATTTAGTACTTTAATTTGTATGTATAATACACAAAATTAATCAGATAACTTTTGAACTAACAAATTTAATACCAAAAATCGTATAAATTGTCTAAACTAAATCAATCCACATAATTACGGCTTGTGCAGTTTATTTCAACGAGCAGTTGGGATCGATTTGGTAAAAAAATCAAACAATAATATACTAGTTTAGTCGTAGACTATCCTGCAACCTGCACTAAATCGGGGATTCACCCATAATCTCACCCTCATCCAAACGCTAAGGTTGGTTTAATGTCTGTAATGGAGGTTCTTCAAAAGCTGAAACCTAACCTAGCTGCTGCTGCTGCTGCTTCTTCTTCTTCTTTCTCACTGAGTTGCCCTTGATCTTTCAGGATTATACTGGTTATTGCATTTTCGATGCTGGTAATAGGGACAGTATCCAATTCAAGACCTAGAAATACCTGTGGGTTTTCACACCGTGGTCTGCTATCAGTCGGAGGGATTCTCTGCTTCATTCATGGACTCTTCTTGGTCGCTTATTACGTATCTTCCACTGCCGCTGCGGCTGAAGAAGAAAGGATGAACCAGCAAAGACCTCCTGCCTGATGATTCATAATCGGTTTCCTTCCTCAATTTCTCTTCTCAGACTAAATGTTGCGGTAATGCCTTGATTTCATTTAATTGAACAAACAGCCTTTCCATTATTTATGAAATTTCGATTTCGAAGTTGAGAATGAAAGAAATTCGGTAGGATAGCTTGACATGACTGGAATTTCTGTTCTCTCACGGCTGAAACCCTGCTTCTGAACCGTTGAAAATCAATCAGTTCCAGAATTTGAATACTAGAAGAACATTTTCACAGTGGCCAATTAGCGTGACAGATCATTTGGATTTCTCACCAGAGAGTTAAGAATTGAATACCCTCGAAAACAGCCACAATTGAGCATGTCAAGAGAGAGAGACAAGAAAATAGTTCGATTTCGTGAACAGTTCTGCAATCTACAATGTATGCAAGTGAAAGTTGAAAAAGAAATGTCTCGTCATTTCCGGCCACATCCAACAAAGTTAAGAACAGAACTCCATTAACCTATTGTTTCATCAGTTCCGCAAAATTCCTCAGCTTCGCTCAAAATAGAATCGACAATGCTTCAAGAAAATAAGTAAATATCGATAAATGCTTCGATTCTTCGGCGTATTTGAAAAGATGATCCAGATTACTAAATCACGTCCAACAAAGGCAGCAAATCAAGGAAATTACCTATCGCCATCACTCCTTGAACCAAGACCGGTGCTCGATTTACACAGTACATAAACCTCTTTCCTCGGAATTTCTGCAACCCAAGCAGAGAAGATCTAGCTCTCGCCCTAATTTTTCTATTATTTTTAAAAATAATATTTATTTTTCATAAAAAGTCATACAATATAATATACATTGTCGCCTTCTTCTTAAGAAATTTTATTTTAGAATATTTATTTTATTTTCATCTTATTTCTTTCCGGCAGCAAACCGAAAATATTTTGAAAAATGAACTACAAATATTAGAATTCTGAACAACATAATGCAAAACGCTTCATAAATGAACATGAAAATCGTACACCAATATTACAATTAATAATGTTTTCTCAGTTTTTTTTTCCCCTTCAACCAAGCTTGGCAAGAACATCATTCAGGCTGGACAAAGTCTCAGCATAGTACTTCTCTGCTTGAGGTGCGTTCTTCTTCTTCGCCGCATAATCCAACTGAACAGTACGAAGATAACAAGGCAGAAATATTTCTTATTCAGCTAATTAAGTAAACGAAATAATCAATACGGAGTGGAATTGATGAACTACTTACGTTGCCGATGTCTTGGAAGAGTTTTCCGGTGAGTTCTTTGAGCGATTTCTTCTCGTCCTTAGGTTTAGCGGAGATGACGGTGTTAAGGTCGTAGCGGAGATACTCGGCCCTGAGGCGGAGATCGTTCTGGACGTAAGGCCAAGCCTTCTTGTCGATGAGCTCCTTGACCTTGATAATATCCTTGGCAGACTCCTTTGCTCTTACTGCTGCCTCTGTCGGAGGCAATGGCTGAATGAAGAACCTTTCCTTTAATGGCAGGTCAAGGTCTCTTGGCTCATCCGAGTTTAGGGTCCCAGCTGCCAATATTCATTCACACGTATGTTTGGAATCACATTAAGTGCACCATTCAGTGCTTTTTTTTATTTTTTCCAAAAACATATATATATATATATATAATTTATATTTTTGGGAAGTTTTTTAAGAAAATATCTAATTTGTTATTTTTTTTTTAAGAATGTTTAAAAACAGTATCAAACAAATCATAATTAAATTATAATGACCAGTTGATAAATTTTATGAAACCTCGTACCCTTAAACAAATCTTTACTTGATCCAAGTTAAGTTTTAATTTAATCCCTAAATTGTAAAATTATGCATTATGAAATCCATGGACTAACACTAATAATGACTGTGTTACATTTTGTTCGGTAATGAGAGCCATCCAAAGTAATTAGGTTGAGTAAGTAATACATTTTTTATATAATACATTAGCAGTGTTTTTTTTATGTAATTAACATGTATAAATAAAAAAATTTATACAATATTGGCTCGAGGAAAATACTCCAAAATAACAAAAGCTATTAACTTGATTAAATAGTCATAAGTGACTTATTATTTTTATGATGATAGACATATGTCTATCAGGCTTAAGACTAAATAAAAGGTTGTTAATTTCATTATTATTATTATTATTTAATAAAAAGGGTTGGTAAATATCATATGCTTGGCGTGAACAAACTCGTAGAGAAGAAGATACGGAGGAGGACATACGCAGCCCGCCGGAGGGTGGAGGAGGTGGGCCAACCGGAATGGGCTTTGCCACCGCAAGTACGGCTTGAACGGAAGACCCAGCGGCCAAGCCCACAGTAAGAAGGCCCAAAAGAGCCCGACGGCTGGTTTCCGTCTCCGTGGACGCTTGCTGGGCTCTAACGGCGACGCCCGATCGTGGCATAGCCACTCGGCTACCGATCGGCGCGCTCAGGCGGTTGGAGCCGCTGAGATGGAGGCTGCCTTCCAACACTGCCTGAGAGTTGCCGCGCAAACCAGCCATCGAAGCCATAGCTTGGACCATCTCTTCTTCTTCTTCACACTTTGCTTCCTCTCTCTCTGTGTCTGGTTTATATTTTTTTTTCTTCAAATTATTAGAAGAAGAAACAAGCAATGGGGAGTGTGAGGTGGATATTTCTTGAAGCTCCTCTCTGTTTGAAGGAACACCTTATCTGCTCCTATCTTAGTTGGATTGAGTTGGATATGCAGCTAACCAATGATGGATCTACACGTGGCCACTGGTGTGTCTTCTGCACTAGTTGGACCGAGAAATCCGATTCATACCATTTCATTGCATCAGATGAAATTTTAATTTTAGTCGAATTATAATTTAATAAATATTATATTGTATTATTTTTATTTTTTGGGCAGGGTGGATGTGCCATTCATCCGTTACCCTAGAGCTGCTAAGTCGATATGTCCCCTTGTTGCTACTCAAATTTGGTTTTTTTTTTTAAATATATTTTTAATAATCCGAGTATTTAGAAAATTCAATGGTTTTTTAAATGTGAAGTTATATAGTTTAATCCAGGAAATATCTGCCATTTTTCTTCTCCTGAGAATTTTGGCTATTGGGATCCAATGACAATTTATCATTTGATATTTATATTTTCTTCATTTATGATCCATTCATGTATGGATCATTTTGGAATTGATTATGACGTTGGATGTATAATCAATATGCATATTAATGTATATCTATGATCTGAATTACTGTATAAATTAAAGAGTCGAATAATTTATTCGAGTGATTTAAAAGAATGCGGGTCAAATGTTCATAACTACAAATTCGGATATTATACACCATAACAATTTAATAAATGATAAGAGAAATACAGAACTTATTCTTTGTTATATTATTTGATATTCAAATTTAAAAAAGGTCGTTTCGTCCCAAATAGCACGATAGGTTTCGATCCCGTAATAAATTAGCAAAAGTAGTGTAAAATCAAATATTCAATACATGTAAATAATATTTGTGTCTTGATTATAAGAGCAATACAGGTATAAAAATAAAGTAACAATAATAATAATAATATAAACTTTTTAGTTACGAAAGAAAAACTCGATACCCATGGAAATCGAGAAAAATTTTTCGAGTTTCAACGACCAGGGAAGAAATACACTATAAAAATCAACTTATAGACCAGATGGTAATGACGCGCTAACCTAACTAACTTACTCCCGTCTTGTGATCATTACCAAAAAATTTCTTGGATTTGTCCACGACAACGGAATCGGACACCTTCCAGTCTTCAAGTCAATCTTCCCTATTATACCACTTTAACTGCCAAACACGAACGGATCACCTTCTTCAACGTATCGACATTATCAATGAAGGTAGGAGGATAGAAGTGACAGATTGATAAAGAAAAAGTGGTGAAAAAATCGCTAGCATATGAAGCACAATGAAAAAAGATCGATTTTCTCAATTAGAACACGTTTAATGGAGTGGAAAATGATGTTCTCTCAAGTGTGACGGCTCCAAAAATATCAATTAAGGGTTATGGCAATTGATTATAGGTGCATATTTATAGAGGGTTCGAAAAATGTATTAAAAAAAAAAGTTTTCCGTTGCCACGGCGCTCGAGTTTATGGTGAGCTCACAACGAGTGCAGGGTTTCGAAATTTTTAGCTTGAGCTCACAGCGAGTACAAGGCTCCTAAATTTTGGGCTTAAGCTCACGGCGAGTTCACGACAGGCGCAATATTCTTGGAAGTCGGAACGGACAAGTACGAAAATATGTTTCGACGAAACACAACTCGACATCGATACACGATTACATAGGATCACGGAATATACCAATCATAAAAATTACCCTAACAAAATTCATGATCTTTTTTAAGAGAAATTGAAATACTCAAAGGAAAAGAGGAAAAATGAATTAGTGTAGAATTGACCATATTATGATGATTGAACTCTATTAATCTAATTATACTGATAAGAAGTGATTGTTTGCATAAATGTTCGATGCCTTTCGCTCTAACTAAGGGTCTGTATTTAAATTTGGATGTCAATTGGCCTATCTGTCTATAATTGGGGTAATTATTATTTGAAACATTATGCTATATTAAATTTTGACCATTATGTTGGTTTGAAAATTGTCTTTTATATTAGATTTGTAACCGTTCAACAATTACCACTTAGCATTTATTCGATAATTATTATCTATTTTAATACAACTGATTATCCTTGATTATTTATAATTATTTATCAAGATTTAATATTAGATTTATTTCTCTATCGGGTCATTAATTGTTCTAGTCTTCAATGTATTCAATCATTCAACCATTTAGTAAGTTGGTTTGGTCACATACTTAAATTGATTCCTTAACAATATGTATCAATTTGAGCAACCCAGTTGTCTTGATGCTCACCTTTGGGTTGTCAACTTATGAACGTGTTCCAATTGGGTCAGGTTGATTGTATTTGGGTCTTATTGAACACTAACTTCCATACTTAGAGGTTGAATTTTAGTTCTAAGTATATTAAAATGGAAAGCATGTTGGGCTTTTTATCGAGCAACTGGGCTTGCTTTTTAGGAGAGATTTTTTCTGGCCGATTGATCTTATCAATTAGGATTTAATTCTTTAACTTTTTTACTGAGATCCTTTGACTCTTTAACCAATACTGTTTCTTTGAAATGTCTTGCCCTACTTCATTTATAAATTGAGAATTTTTCCTTGTTCATTCAGCAACAAACACGCATCCCACCATATTTAATGTTGTTTCGTTTAATATTCACTTAGAATTTTCATTTTAATCCTCCGATGGAGATCTTGCATGCCAAGCTTGAGGAGGGAGTTTTCTCAAGCTCCTTTATAACTTTCTAGAGATGTTTATAAAGTTCGTTTTAATTATTTTTTTTATATGAAAAATCGTCTTAATTTTTCTCATTTACATTACATTTAGAATTGAGATGAATCCTCATCAGAGTGACTCCTCCAACTGTCTTGTTCCACTCTCATTTGTTTCGTCAAGGAGGGAGAGTTTACTCCGAGAGGATCGACCAATTCTATGCCTTCTTGCTTCTATGTCATTGGCATCTTGTAATACAGCATGGTAAAAGCGATCGGCTGGATGGTGTGCTTTGAGGAACAGGGGTGACGCTTGCCAAACTTCTAGGGCCTTTGTTTCCGTCCCGTATTGCTGATTTTTCCATCTACCTTGCAATGTTACTTATATGAATGTATCAATGAGAAAAAATTTTCATTTTTTCTACATTTAGGTTGTAGTTTTTTAATCTATTCATTTCTCTAAATTTGTACTTTTTTCGTTCGGGATTGTAAGTTATTAAAAGTTTAAATTAAAAGAACTATTCAAAAAAAAATTTTATTTTGTTGATGATTTTTTGTATTTAAATATTCTCTACATTATGGCTCAAAAAAGGATTACCTATCTATCCCCAAAATAGGTTTGCCTTTCAATGTTTGATTTTTCTCGATTTAACTATCTAACAATTGGATCTTTTGATAGCCAATTTTCTAGCAAGTTTCACTTTAAACAAATTTGGACTTTTAAACTAATAATTTAGAATTGGTCTTTTGGAGTAACCTGAATTATTAATTGTTTAATTCATTTTTTTGTAAATAATGATGTTTGAGCCATCATTACTTTTGCTAAGGAGATGACTTTTGGTGGTACCTTCATAGTATTCGTCAGGTAATTTTAATTAACAAAATGCTATGTTTTAGTCTGGTTGTTTTGATGAGTTGTTTTGATTAAGCCAGATATTTTGATCTTTGTCTTTGGCTCAACTTTGTCTTTTAAAATTATGCATTCCTTTCTCTGTTTCAAACCCTAGACTATTTTTCATGCTTTGTTCATCATTCATATCCTAGAATCTATTGATTTCTGTGGTTGATGGCTCTATGTAACACTTCTAAGGGAGTTATTAACATCACCTCCTACCTCAATGTGGATATCACGTGGGATATATAAGGATGGCATAATATATTGACTGTTATTCTTTTTAAGTTTTCTCGTTTGTTAAGAGAGCTTGTTCTCTAATATGTTTACTTCATTATTGTCTATAAAGCCCATATAAAAAATGGCATCCAAATTCCTTTGGGTAGGAAATTAGTTAAAATTACGGAGACATTAGAAATCTTAGTTGCTCACCTTCATCCGAATGCCATTAGATACATCATGGCTTTATACGTCTTCTTTTGCCATTTTGACCTTAAGCTAAATGCCTAGACAGTTAAGTTGTGTTTCGATTTAACTAAGAAAGCAACTAAATTTCTCCAACTCCTAGGAAGAAATTAAAAATAATTGGGGGAAACCTTGATTCTGTAAAAATGGAAAGATCGATTCGTTTTCATAGATGTCCCCTCCAATTATATTCTTTTTAATAACTGAATAGGATTTAATTTCTCATTTTCTAATTCTATCCTACAGATTAAACGTAGTATGTCCCACTTTAAGACGAAACTATTAAAGACCATGCGTCGCACTTTGTAAAATTAGGAGCTTTTTGACCTAGAAAGCTCTAGATGGCATTGGGTGGTAGGCAGCTTTGGGTGGCAAGACTGTTGGTGACGCGCCGCCCGGCCCTGTGAAAAGAAAAACTAATGGCCTTTTTATTGAGTCTTCACCGCAAACTGATGATGGTGACCAACTGGATGTAGGGGCCACATGTGCCTATGAGCCTCATTCTGCTGTTGAATTGTATATGATTGTCGATGAGGCTCGCGATGAAAATATTGAGATGGGTGCTGATGGATCCTCTCAAAAGTCAATTCTAGTTTTAGAATTGTGGTTATTTAACCCTTATTCTTTTAGGTTATTTAAAGGTACTATCTAATTATTTAATTTGTATAATAATCTAAATTATAAGTATGCATCATATACCTTAAAACATAATAATGATACTAAAAATACTAGAAGTGAAATAAAAGCTTTATTTACTTACCACAAAAAATAAGTAAGAATTTTTTTAAAAAATTAGATCAAATCAAAATCAAATATTTCAATTGGCTTGAAAAATCTTTGTTACACACACATATATATTATGAGCATGTGTAGTCAAAAAATTATATATTATTAATTTTTTGAGTTAGTCATAACCACATTGGCCTAGATTATTAATTCATTTATAAATATAAATTTTAATATTTTATATAAATAGTAAGTTTAAAAAATACATTAAGTCATGTTGTTGATAGTTAAAAACTTTTAAAGTTAAACGAGTTTCCTTTTAAATATCTATATGGTGTAAAAATAATATGTCTGATTATAATATTTTATATTTTAGATACTGTTGCGTCCCGAGTCCGCGGTTATCGTACGGATTAGAGAGCCTTCGGATTCCTCAGCGCGCGGCAGCGTCAGGTGAAGGGTCCGATCTCCGTCTCTACGAACCTGGATCTGTACAACACAAACAATGAACGAGAGGTCAGGGGTCCGGCGGGATTTCTCCCACCGAGGCCGCTCCGACGCTCAAGCCAGTAAATTCCCGCAATGAACGAAAATGGCGCACGCTGAAGAGCGGTACGCGTATAAATGCTGTGAAAGCGTAAGAGATACTCGTGTAGTGATATGGAGAATGCAATGACCAGGTAGTAGGAGACCTGGCTCCCTTAATGTACCGCAGTGGGTGGCTAACTTCCCCTGAATCTGAGAAGACGTGGGGGGAGTGATCGTGGGCTAGTTTGTGATGGGTGGAAGCGAATCTATCCTCAGTTCCAGCTCGTTGCTAGCTCATGATCAAGGTGAGAAGAAGGAGGCTTAAAGTCTGCTGAGTTTGATTCAGAATTGGAATCAGAATTCGGGAAGCAGAAGAAGATCCTCTTCTCTATGGGGCGTGAAGGCTCTTTTATGCCTCCACCGTTGGACTCTGGGCGCCAAAGTGCTCATTGTGAGGGTTGCCGCGCCGCTGGTCATTGTTGTGGATCGTCGGTCATGTCGGTTGTCCTTTTGCCGTGACTGGCACACTTCTGAGCGCTGCCGGCCACGCCTGATTTTTTCCCTGAGCGGGGATTGGTTAGTCGTTTGCAGGTGGTTGCGTGAGCTGCTAGCACTGCACCAGTCACTCCTCTATTGGCTAGCCTTTTCGCTTTCTCGCCGGTTTCTTGGCGACGCATTAAATGCGTTGCAGGGTTCCGTTGTCCTTTGCCAGCATGGGCTCCGCACGCGTTCCTTGACCACTGGGCTGGGCTATCCATCTCACGTGGGCTTTTGGACCTTCCACGGGCCGCTGAATCCTTTGTGGGCTTGGAAATTCTTTATGGGCCAGGACATGGGACCCAATAAATACTTTTATATAAACATAAAAATTTAAATAAAAAATATTTAAAAATATATACGTTTATTGTCGGTTCTTTATTATGGATAGGATTTTTATACGAGTAATCGGGCTCGACCCAATCCAATCTACATTAATAATAATAACTTCTCTTCTGGATTAGGGCCAATCCTGAACCAAACCCGATTTTAGTAGTTTGTAATTCAAGCTATGGGGAAAAAAGTTGATCTTTGAAATGAACTAGGAAAATGGAAAGAAGAAAAGCTCATCCCCTCCGTCAGGGTGGTAAAACCTAGGGTTCCTTCTCTGTAGATTATCATAAGGATCTGAAAAACTTGCCTTGTCATTGTTATTCACACGGTGATTTGAAGCTCATGTAGTTTCCTGCCTTAATCTCTTTCAAAATATTAGAAGCTCTGGAGCTGGTTAGCAGAACTGCACTGAAGGCCATGACCGTACCAATGGAGAAGATGATGAGAGATGGTCTTCCATATTTCTTTATTGCTCTCTGAACTACCAGCAATCCAAGCAGTGAACCAAGGAAACAGGCAGCCGCAAACATGAGCGCAGCCGTCGTGTGATCCATGCCTAGCAACAAGTACTGGGAAGATGACATACTCGATGAGAAGAAGACCATGAATGAGCAGGTTGCTGCTGTTACCTGCAAAAACAATTTCAAACGAGTCGGCCTGGTTGACTTACTATCGGACTGTTGATTTTCCGTCGGATTTGGGAAGAGAGGATAGAAAAATCTGGAATCGAAGTAAATGATCTGAAACGAATTGATTATATTTTATTTGCTTCTATCAAGTTTACGTTGGGTTTGGTTTCTCTTTAATGGGTAACTCAATATACGGAGATGTTATCGGAAGAATGCACAAAGCTTGTGTGAAATTCGGAGTGTTGCAAATTGGTTGCAGCAAATAACCAAAAAGACCGATTCGTCGTAGTGGGCAAATATCGAAGCAGCAATTACAGAGCAGGGCCAAGGGAGGAGTCGAGCAAGGCCAACGGCGGAGCAGGTAGGGTTAGGGGTGAAGCTGATAGGGCCCAAGACAGAGCTAACAGGGGTACAAGAGGACGGACAGCCGGATAGCAAGAATCCGGCCGGAAAGGCTTGCCTGTTGAGAGAAGAAGCCGATCAGGGAGGTCGGCTGGCTAAGTTGAGATGAGGCCGACTAAGGAGGCTAATACAAAAGGGCGACTAGGTAACGTTAGTTCAAAAAGTCCAACCTGGCGGAGCTGATAGATGACTTTGCAAATTGGGCACTAGACTCTAAGGAGTAAGTAGCAGGTTTTTCAGAGCAGGTAGTTGACTTTCACAGTTGGTAAACTAACTTTACAGAGTATGCGCCGTCTAAGGGAGTGTAAAAACTGGTGAAGGTATAGAAAATGACAAAGTTAGTGTGATGAATCATCTACAAAATCAAGCCAGGTGAGTAGATGGAATTTAGAGTTGGTGTTATTATGAAAGGCACCAGGCACATCAGAAGTCCGGTAGTGGCAACGCAGCGGTGGAACGTAGAATGGAGGGTGGAATGGAGTAGAGTGCGGAAGGGAGCTCTCGCCGTTTATCGTTTGCCACCACACTTATAAAAGCAGTGAGCGACGAGTACCACCAATGAGAAGAATAAGAGAAGAAAAATAAAGAGATAAAAGAGAAGGAGAATTTTCTTACTATGGAGATTATTTTTCTTATTCTGTCTCGAGTGGATTACTGGTATTCTGTCTCGGGTTTGTTTGTAACCAATTTTACATAGTAAAATTTTATTCGAAATTTGTCCTGTAATTTTTCTTTGATTAAAAAAGGTTATTTATGTTAAAAATCGTTATTGGTATGTATTCTTATGTTTATTGTTCTCATATTCTTGGTGGCTGATAGTCAACGGAAAGTTTAAATTTTTTACACTGTACCGGATTGTGTGTGAATCCAAATGTTAAACCTCATCAGTTTAGACTTAAATTTGCATAAAACCTAAAACTGCATAATTGAGTTTAAGCTTACCTCCGGTGCTACTCCAATCTGAAGAAGAATTGGGCTTATGAGCATTCCACCTCCAATCCCAAAAACTCCGCCGAAAATTCCAGCAAGCAGTGCCATTACCGGGAACATAAGCTTGTTCGGTATCTTTCCTTTGATTTCAGCCTCTACCTCCTTCATGAAGAAAGTTGAATCTTAGGGAATTCCGAGTTCAAAATTAGGTTTTACAAAAGAAGCATCGGCCTATGAGAAACCGATAGGTAAAAAGCGGATTTATTTTAGCAAATGGATCGATCCCTAACAACCTGATGGATGAGATTTTGATTTCTGTTGATCTCTGTTCTGAGGAGAATCCAAACTGTAAAAATTAGAGCAAGAGGAATCTGTAATGACGAGAGGATCCAGTATTCGACTCCGCAGGGCTTTATGCGAATTATACTCTGCAAACAGTTTCATCAAAAAAACAGAGTTTGTCAGTTTTTGTAGAGGTGTGAAGGAAGGTATGATTATGCCCTTAATGAGAATGGTAACCTTCACAAACCTAGAAGATTGCAAGGACAAGAGAAGTTTGAAGAAGATGATGATCAACATATAACTTCATATTAAAATCTCCAGATTCAAAAGAACCCAACTCTTTGTTTCTTCTCATTCATTTGATTCTGTATCATTGTCAAATTTCACAATCGATGTGATTCCATGGTTTAAGGTGGATTTGAATACTCGTATAATCTTAATTTGAGTAGTAATTTTGGGATGCATTGGACTGATAAAACATACTATTCTATTATTTTAATCCATCAGATTTTAATTAGCAAACAGAATATTTTCATTCAAACGTCTTTTTTTTTTTTTTGTCTTCTATATTTTCTTGCTCTATAAAAATTTTAAATTGGAATAATATCCTCGAAATTAATTCACCAGTTTCTTTACTTTTGACGCTTTGGTTTAAAGTTCTGTAAATATTCTCGAGTCCTTATCTACATGCAACTATGGCGTTCGAAGTACTTTTTGAATTATAGAAGATGTTGTCATTTGTTTGCAGAGACCAATCGGAGGAGCAGAACCATGTACCTGTCCGTTACGGTTTCCACGAACGATGAAGATCAGAAAGAAGGACAGCCAGATGATCGTTAACATTCCAAGTTTCATCATTGGAATTCCTCCGAATCTACAGTGACCTTGCCGCCCTAGAATCGGAGTTCTAGCTGTTCCGGGCTCTTCGCATTGTCCAAAACTCTTATTTCTCTCGAACCCATTTTCCAGTTCACCGGTCCTCTTTGATCTTCTTGCTTCAGACTCTGTTTTCCAATGCCGAATCCCACTCCTCAAGGTCTTAAACGTCGACCAGGAAAGGAAGATGGCAAAAGAAACAGTGATCAACGATTCAGGAAAAATCTGGTTGCAAATCACTCCGGCACTCACTCCCAGTAACATGCAGGGCTCTGAGGACAGAGCAATATCGATGTCGATCTTAGAATTTATGATGAAAACGTTGCAGAAAACATTTGCCAGAGAGCCTGCCATGACCATGAAAGCGGAGAAGCTCATGGCGGTTTTGAGGTCCAAGCCCGCCACTATGACTAGTATCGGTATGAACAGCCCACCGCCGCCGATGCCGCCTGCGCTCGAAACCGCGGCAGCTAGGAAGCAAAGAACACCGGCTATCGGAATCTCGACTGCAAATTTAACATGGGCATGCAAGGAGGTTTTCATTTGATTTACCCATTTATGGGCTTTGTTCGGCAAATGATCTAGTTTCACTATATCCGAGATCTGCTCTGCTTGTTTGGCCTTGGATTGATTGAAGGAAGTGGAAATGATTAGGGATAGGAAAACCCATGTCAGGAAGCTGCAGCTGTTCATCTGCCTAGTTTGAGGAGTAGGTTTTTCAGTGTTTCTCTGGATTCGACTCTCTGTGTTTAAATAAAGACGACGACGAAGTTCACCTCCAATTGCATGGCATTTGTTGGAAAAAATTTAGCAATTCTTCTATTTTCTGATATTAAAAAATAAAAATAAAAATAAAAAGGATTATAAGTATAGTTAATTATTCAATACAGTATTGCTGTAACTATTTCATTGGTTAGAACAAGTTCTGTGGACTTTTTGTTATATTCTTTTCATTAGTATTCTGTATTTTTAAACACTTATTTTTTCATTTTATTCTTATGCTTGAACACTAAGAATTTTTCCATCATCATTTAAATAATTAAAATTATAATAACATATTAAAATACACAAAATTTATTTTACAATCCTAACTCAAAAAAAAAAAAAAAAACTTCACAATAAAATATTCATAATAAAAATACAGCACGACTCTCAAAATAGATAAAATAATAATAAAAGACTTATGTCACATAAGTGGGTCAATTTTATAAATTTATTTTCACAGTTTCTCTTATTTAGTGTAATATTTTATGATGGTATAAGTAATTTTTAATTTATCTTTAATTACATTGCTCTAAACTTTTTTTATAAGTGTTAGATGCATTTTAAATATAATTTTTTTTATAGATATAATTTTTAAAAATTTTAAATATTCTCATCCCTTATCTTAAGATTTTGCCTATAATTATACGTAAAATTGTTACCAGTGTGCTTGTCGCTTTTCCTCAGCGGCAACCAAATCATTTTGTCTGCGCCGCTGCACTCAAAACGTGAAGTCATGTAGAAAACATTTCAGTTGAAACTGCTCTGTTCTGTTCCTTATGCTGTTCGTTTTGGATTTTTTTATTTTTTAATAATATAGCCATGACCAACTGGCTTTGCTGAATATGCAGTTGAGGCTTTTCTCTCGCACCCACGAGTTTGTTAATAGTGATGAAATTCACGTAACAATAAAATTATTTTGATATTAATAGTTTATAACTTTCTTCATTTTAATTTTTAATGTAGGAATTTAAAATAATTATAACCGTTACATCATATGTTATTAATGATTTTGTTGCAAGTACAAGCTGTTGGGACCCGAACCTCTCCTCAAATGTGCACTTTGAGAGAAGAGAATTCCCTTCAACTTATAAGGTAATTATTGTGGAGCCGCCTCCACGATGTGGGACTTACAACATGGATTGGGAGGGCGTCCTTCTCCCCTATGGAGAAGGACCGTTCTTCTCTTCATCTGAGCTGTTGGATGCAAAATCCGACAGCCCACGCGTGTTGGATAGATAATATAACGTGAACCGTCCGATTTTAATTGGATGGATAATATAACGTAAACCGTCGGATTTTGCATCCGACAGCTCAGATGAGGAAAAGGACGGTCCTTCTCCACAGGGGAGAAGGACCATCTTCGAATCCCTCACAACATTCTTCCCCCTTCAATGGCCGCTGATCTCGGCAGCTTTTACTCTGTGACGCGTCACTTTGCGATACGTTACTCCACCCCACCGCAATGGTAGCAAGTCCACCCCTCCGCAAGCATCATTTTTCGAGTGGGGACTGCTATCAACGAGAGCACCATTGTTGCGAATATAAGTCGTTAGGCTCTGAGTCTTATCCAAAAGGTGCATTTTGGGAGAAGAGAATCCCTCTTAACTTATAAGACAACCCTCGTGAAGTTGTCCCCCCAATGTGAAACTCGCAACAAGTTTTGAAGTGCCCAAATCACAACTTGCCATTAATATTGTTACTCTATCTATTTCTAGCCATCATCTAAAATGACGTTCAAGTAACGTTTGATGATTTTTAAAAATTAAATTAATTAATGATTAAAAAATTATATTTTATAAAAAATAAAAAAATTATAAGTATGAAAGTCTTAAAGATATTGAATATCTTAAAAGACACATTAAAAATATATATAAAAAGATAATAATTATTATTAATTTTATTTGAAATAATTATTATCAACTTTGGGGTTGAGCTAACTGTCTTCATTTGATAATATCAACATAATTATGGCTTCTATCATATTATAATAATGATAGAGATAAATTTAAAATTTAGACATATATATTTAAATAGATATTCAAATATATTAAATTATAAGATCAATTTATATTATTTTTAATAAACTTAAGAGGATTTCTCTTTTTTTAAATTAAAAAAAATTTCTCAAATAATGTCTCACTATCACAATAAACCCATAAGAAGGGTGTTCATATATTATTAAATATTTTATGCTAACTTGTAGATAAACGACACAGGAAAAGAAATGAATACATAGATACGTCATAATATGCATAAAATATACACAGGTCAAATCAATTGACCTTTAGTATTTTTACATTAATTAAAACTTCTAATTTTAATTTTCAAATTCCAATTTCCTTTCAACCTCCCTTTCAACACAGGGAGTACAAAGTTTAGCCTGGCATAGAGGTAATTTAACTCCTCCAGTAAATGCACAAATACGTCATAATATGTATAAAATACACACAATTGAATCAATTGATATTTAGTCTCCTTACATTAATTAAAACTCTCATGTTATGTTTGACCATTCGAATGAAATAAAGTGAAAATAGAATAATTATTCACAGAAAAAAGAATTAGATGCGAATATAATTTAAAAATATTATTTTTATTTTTAATTATTGGAATAGAATAAGTTAGAAATTAATATTTTAATATTTGATTTGTAACTTTTTTTCATTTTAACTTTAATGAAGGAATTTGAAATAATTATAACCGTTACATCATATGTTGTTAATAATTTCGTTGCGAGCATAAGTCGTTGGTGCCCAAACCTCCCACAAAAGGTACATCATGAGAGAAGAGAATCGCTTTCAACTCATAAAACAACAATTGTGGAGTTGCCTCCCCGATATGGGACTCACAATATTTCTCCTCCCTTTGATAGCCATCAACCTTGGCGGCTTTCACTTTACGACGTGTCATTCTGCGATGCGTTATTCCGCTCCACCACAGCGGCAACAGGTCCACCCCTCCGTAGGAAACCCTTTACGGACTGGGAGCTGTCGCCAACAAGAGTATCTATTACGAGCACAAATCGTTGGAACCCGAGCCTTCCCCAAAGGTGCATCTTAAGATAAGAGAATCCTCCTTAACTTTATAAGGGAACCCTTGTAGAGTTGCCCACTGATGTGAAACTCACAATAGGTTTCGAGGTGTCAAAATCAAAACTTGCTATTAATATTGTTATTCTCTCTATTTCTGACCATCCACTAAAATGGCGTTCAAGTAACGTTTGATAACTTCTAAAAATTAAATTAATTAATAATTAAGAAATTATCAGTTGTAAAAAATAAAAAAATTATCAGTATGAAAGTTTTAAAGATATCAAATATCTTGGAAGACACATTAAAAAAATATATAAAAGGATAATAATTATTATCAATTTTATCTGAAATAATATTTATATGTTATGTAATGCTATGAGCTTTTTAGTATAGTCAGAAGATAAATTAGGGGGTGACTGAATATTTTGTTCACTCAAAGAGTATTATTTATAGCAGAACATTGTAAATTCAAAATATAAATGTAAAGACACTTGCAGTCAATGTTATTTAAAATGTCTCCATACATTCTTAAATGTAATGGTGTCAGTTTTTTTATATAATTTAAACAAAAAATAAATTTTAAATTAATAAATATAAATTTGAGGATTTTTTAGCTAATGATATTTAGTGATAGTGTTATGATGTTATGTATAGTTATGTTATCATATATTAGATTTCTAAAAATTAAAAATAAAAAATATTTAGTACTTTTAAAATTTTTGAATACCAACACACAATTTTTGTAACATCTAAAGCAATTCATACTAATATAAAAAAATTCAAAATATTTCATAAGATTTTTTATTACCTTTGTTAATGCCTCAATTAATACTTTTAACATAATTTTAATTAAATCACTTTTTTAAACAAATAAATAAATATTATTATATATAAAATATACATGTCAATTATTAACTTTCATGTTAATGATATTTTATAATTTATTACTCAATATATAAAAAAATTAAAAAATATTATTTTATTTAATAATTTTTTTTTTCTAAAAAAAGCAGTTTAGGACGCTAAAAAGATAGAACAAGCACAGGTAAAGAAGATGAAGACTGATTATGCAATACTGTGAAAGTTTATATAACAAAAGTTAGACATTATTTATCCTTTTTGTTTTATTTTATCTATATTTTTTAATAAAAATATTACAACATCTAAGTCTAATAAGAATATATGTAAAAATATAATTAAAATGTTTAAATATTTTTTTAAATTCTTTATATTCTATTCACAAGTTTACGAGTATCTATTATATATACCATACTACGTGTTAATCTCTAAGTCCAAGGATGGGGGTTAGACCATCAGTCCCATCAACTTTGGGGTTGGGCTAACCGTTTTCATTTGCTAATGTCAACAAAATTGTGACTTCTATCATATTGTACTAATGATAGAGATAAAAATCATTTTTAAAATAAAAAAAAAAATCCTCAAATGAAGTCTCACTATCACAATAAACCCATAAGAAGGGTGCTCATATATTATTAAATATTTTATGCTAACTTGTAGATAAATGACACAGGAGAAGAAATGAATGCATGGATACGTCATAATATGCATAAAATATACATAGGTCACATCAATTAACCTTTTGTGTTTTTATATTAATTAAAACTTCTAATTTTAATTTTTCAGACTCTCTAATTCCCTGCCAACCACCCTTTCAACACAGGGAGTACAAAGTTTAGCCTGACATAGAGGTAATTTTACTCCTCCAATGAATACACAGATACATCATAATATGTATAAAATACACACAATTGAATCAATTGACATTTAGTCTTCTTACATTAATTAAAACTCTCACGCTATGTTTGATTATTCGAATGGAATAAAGTAAAAATCGAATAGTTATTTTTAGGGAAAAGAATAAGATAAGAATATAATTTAAAATTATTATTATCAAATTTGATTGTTAGAATTGAATAAATTAGAAATTAGTATTTCAATATTTGGTTTGTAACTTTTTTTATTTTAACTTTAATGAAAGAATTTGAAATAATTATAACCGTCACATCATATGTTTTTAATGGTTTTATTGCGAGCATAAGCCGTTAGGGTCCAAACCATCTCCAAAAGGTGCATCGTGAGAGAAGAGAATTTCTCTCAACTTATAAGATAACCATTATGAAGTTACCTTCTCGATGTGGGACTCACAGTATCTATCCCCCCTTCGATGGCCGCCAACATTGGCGGCTTTCACATTACAATGTGTCACTCTGTAGTGCGTTACTCTTCTCCACCGCAGCGGCAACAGGTCCATCCTTCCGCAGGTAGCCATTTACGGACTGGGGGCTGCACTCAACGAGAGTGCTTGTTACGAGTACAAGTCATTGGGACTCGATCCTCTCCCAAAGATACATCTTGAGAGAAGAAAATCCCCCTCAACTTATAAGAAAACCCCTGTAGTGTTACCCCCTGATGTTAAACTTGCAACGGGTTTTGAGGTGTCAAAATCAAAACTTGCCATTAATATTGTTACTCTCTCTATTTCTAACCATCCTCTAAAATGGTGTTCAAGTAACGTTTGATGACGTCTAAAAATTAAATTAATTAATAATTAAAAAATTATCTTTTGTAAAAAATAAAAAATATATAAGTATGAAAGTTTTAAAGATATCAAATATATTGGAAGACACAGTAAAAATATATATAAAAGGATACTAATTATTATCAATTTTATTTGAAATAATATTTATATGTAATGTATTGTTAGGAGTTGTTTAGTATAATTAATCAGAAGATAAATTTGGGGGTGATTGAATATTTTGTTCACTCATAGAGTATTATTTGTAGCAGAACATTGTAAGTTCAAAATATACATGTAAAGACACTTGTAGTCAATATTATTTAAAATGTCTCGACATATTCTTAAATGTAATGGTGTTAGTCCTTTTAGATAATTTAACTAAAAATTAATTTTTAAATTAATAAATATAAATTTGAGGATTTTTCAGCTAATGATGTTTAGTGACAGCGTTATGATCTTCTATATAGTTATGTTATCATATATTAGCTTTCTAAAATTAAAAATAAAAAATATTTGGTGCTTTTACAATTTTTGAATATCAACACACAATTTTTGTAACATCAAAAGCAATTCATACTAATATAAAAAAATTCAAAATATTTCATAAGAATTTTTATTACCTTTGTTAATGCCTCAATCAATACTTTTGACATAATTTTAATAAAATCACTTTTTTTAAAAAAAAAATAAATATTATTCTATATAAAATATACATGTCAATTATTAACTTTTATGTTAATAATATTTTACAATTTATTTCCCAATATATAGAAAAATTAAAAAATATTATTTTATGTATCAATTTTTTTTTAAAATAGCAGTTTAGGATGCTAAAAAGGTAGAACAAACCCACGTAAACAAGTTGAAGGTTGATTATGTAACACTGTAAAACTCTACATAACTAAAGTTAGACATTATTTATCCTTTTTGTTTTATTTTATGTTTTAATTTTTAATAAAAATGTTACAATGGCTAAGTCTAGTAAGAATATAAGTTAAAATATAATTAAAATGTTTAAATATTTTTTAAATTTTTTATTTTCTATTCACAAGCTTCCGAGTACCCATTATATATACACTACTGCTTGTTACCCTCTAAGTCCAATGGTGGTGGTTAGACCTTCATACCCATCAACTTTGGGGTTGAGCTAACCGTTTTCATTTGCTAATATAAATATAATTATGGCTTCTATCATATTATAATAATGTTAGAGATAAATTTAAAATTTAGACAGATAAATTTAAATAGATATTCAAATGTATTAAATTATAAGATCAATTGATATTATTTTTAATAAACTTTAGAGGATTTTTTCTTTTTAAATTAAAAACAAATCCTCAAATAATGTCTCACTATCACAATAAACCAATAAGAAGGGTGCTCATATATTATTAAATATTTTATGCTAACTTGTAGATAAATGACACAGGAGAAGAAATTAATGCATGAATACGTCATAATATATATAAAATACACATAGGTCGAATCAATTGACCTTTAGTATTTTTACATTTATTAAAACACCCAATTTTAAATTTTCAGACTCTCCAATTCCCTACTAACTTTCCTTCCAACACTGGGAGTACAAAGTTTATCTAGGCATATAGGTAATTTTACTTTTCTAGTGATTGCACGGATACGTCATAATATGTATAAAATACCCACAATTAAATCAATTGACATTTAGTCATCTTACAATAATTTAAACTCTCATATTACGTTTGATTGTTCGAATAGATTAAAATAAAAATAAAATAGTGATTCTCAGAGAATATAATAAGAAGAGAATATAATTTAAAATTATTATTTTCATATTTGGTTGTGGGAATAGAATAAGTTAGAAATTAATATTTTAATATTTGGTTTGTAACTTTTTTTATTTTAACTTTAATGAAGGAATTTCGAATAATTATAACCGTTACATCATATGTTGTTAATGGTTTTGTTGTGAGTATAAGCAGTTGGGACTCAGACCTTCCCCAAAAAGTGCGCTGTGAGAGAAGAAAATCTCTCTCAACTTATAAGACAACCCTTATGAAGTTGCCTTCTCGATGTGGGATTCACAATATTTCTTTCCCTTCAATGGCCACCAACCTTGGCAACTTTCACTTTACGACGTGTCACTCTGCGGTGCGTTACTCCGCTCCACCGCAGCGGCAACAGGTCCGCCCTTTCGCAGGTAGCCCTTTACAGACTGGGGGTGCTTTCAATGAGAGTACCTGTTGCGAGTACAAATCGTGGGGACCTGAGCCTTCCCCAAAGGTACATCTTGAGAAAAGAGAATCACCCTCAGCTTATAAGGAAACCCCTGTGGAGTTGCCCCCTGATGTGAAACTCGCAATAGGTTTTAAAGTATCAAAATCAAAACTTGCTATTAATATTGTTACTCTCTCTATTTCTGACCATCATCTAAAATGGCGTTCAAGTAATGTTTGACGACTTCTAAAAATTAAATTAATTAATAATTAAAAAGTTATCTTTTCTAAAAAATAAAAATATAAGTATAAAAGTTTTAAAGGTATCGAATATCTTGGATGACACATTAAAAATATATATAAAAGGATAATAATCATTATCAATTTAATCTGAAATAATATTTATATATAATATAATGCTATGAGTTTTTTAGTATAGGCAGAAGATAAATTAGGGGGTAACTGAATATTTTGTTCACTAAGAGAGTATTATTTGTAGCAGAACATTGTAAATTCAAAATATACGTATAAAGACACTTGCAGTCAATGTTGTTTAAAATGTCCCGATATATTCTTAACTATAATTGTGTTAGTATTTTCATATAATTTAGACTAAAATTAAATTTTAAATTAATAAATATAAATTTGAAGATTTTTTAGCTAATGATGTTTAGTGATAGCGTTATGATCTTATGTATAGTTATGTTATCATATATTAAATTTCTAAAAATTTCAAATAAAAAATATTTAGTACTTTTAAAATTTTTGAATACCTAACACACAGTTTTTGTAACATCCAAAGCAATTCATACTAATATAAAAAAATTTTAAATATTCAATAAGATTTTTTATTACCTTTGTTAATGCCTCAATTAATAATTTTGACATAGTTTTAATTAAGTCACTTTTTTAAAAAAATAAATAAAACTTATTCTATATAAAATATACATGTCACTTATTAACTTTTATGTTAATAATATTTTATAATTTATTTCTCAATATATAAAAAATTAAAAAATATTATTTTATTTATTTAATTATTTCTAAAAAATAAAGTTTAGGACGCTAAAAAAATAAAACAAGCACAGATAAACAAGATGAAGATTGATTATGCAATACTGTGAAAGTCTGCATAACTAAAGTTAGTCATTATTTATCTTTTTTGTTTTATTTTATCTATACTTTTTAATAAAAATATTATAACGTCTAAGTCTAGTAAGAATATATATACTATACTGCTTGTTACTCTCTAAGTCCAAAGGTGGGGGTTAGACCTTCATACCCATCAACTTTGGGGTTGAGCTAACTGTCTTTATTTGCTAATATCAACATAATTATGGTTCTATCATATTATATAATGATAGAGATAATTTTAAAATTTAGATAGATAAATTTAAATAGATATTCAAATGTATTAAATTCTAAGATCAATTGATATTATTTTTAATACACTTTAGAGGATTTTTTCTTTTTAAATTAAAAATAAATTCTCAAATAATGTCTCATTATCAAGAAAAACCCATAAGAAGGGTGCTCATATATTATTAAATATTTTATGCTAACTTGTAGATAAATACACAGGAGAAAAAATGAATGCGTGGATACGTCATAATATACATAAAATACACACAGGTCAAATCGATTGACCTTTAGTATTTTTACATTAATTAAAACACCCAATTTTAAAATTTTTAGACTCTCCAATTTCGTACCAACCTCCCTTTCAACACGGGGAGTACAAAGTTTAGCCTGGCATAGAGGTAATTTCACTTCTCCAGTGATTGCACGGATACGTCATAATATGTATAAAATACACACAATTGAATCAATTGGCCTTTAGTCTTCTTACATTAATTAAAACTCCTATACTATGTTTGATTGTTCAAATGGAATAACGTGAAAATAGAATAGTTATTCTCAGAGAATAAAATAAGAAGACAATATAATTTAAAATTATTGCGTTCATATTTGATTGTTGGAATAGAATAAGTTAAAAATTAATATTTTAATATTTGATCTGTAACTTTTTTTTATTTTAACTTTAATGAAGGAATTTCAAATAATTATAACCGTTACATCATATGTTGTTAATGGCTTTGTTGTGAATATAAGCCATTAGGGCTCAAACCTCCTCCAAAAAGTGCACTGTGAGAGAAGAAAATCTCTCTCAACTTATAAGACAACCCTTGTGGAGTTGCCTATCCAATGTGGGATTCATAATATTTCTCCCCCCTTCAATGGCCGCCAACCTTGGCGGCTTTCACTTTACGACGTGTCAGTCTGCGGTGCGTTACTTCGCTCCACCGCAGCGGTAATAGGTTCGCCCCTTCGTAGGTAGCCATTTACGGACTGGGGGCTGCTCTCAACTAGAGTGCCTATTGTAAGTACAAATCGTTGGGATCTGAGACTCCCCCAAAGGTATATCTTGAGAGAAGAGAATCTCTCTCAACATATAAGAAAACCTCTATGAAGTTTCCCCATGATGTGAAACTCGCAATAGGTTTTGAGGTGTCAAAATTAATACTTGCCATTAATATTGTTACTCTCTCTATTTCTGACCATTCTCTAAAATGACGTTCAAGTAACGTCTGATGACTTCTAAAAATTAAATTAATTAATAATTACAAAATTATCTTCAGTTAAAAATAAAAAAATTATAAGTATGAAAGTTTTAAAGGTATTGAATATCTTGGAAGACATATTAAAAAAATATATAAAAGGACAATAATTATTATCAATTTTATCTAAAATAATATTTATATGTAATATAATGCTATGAGCTTTTTAATATAGTCAGAAGATAAATTAGGGGGTGACTTAATATCTTGTTCACTCAGAGAGTATTATTTGTAGCAGAACATTGTAAATTCAAAATATACATGTAAAGACACTTGCAGTCAATGTTGTTTAAAATGTCCCGACATATTCTTAAATGTAGTGGTGTTAGTCTTTTCATATAATTTAAACAAAAATTAAATTTTAAATTAATAAATATAAATTTGAGGATTTTTTAGCTAATGATGTTTAGTGATAGCATTATGATCTTATGTAGTATTTGATTTCTAAAAATTAAAAATAAAAAATATTTAGTACTTTTAAAATTTTTGAATACCAACACACAATTTTTGTAACATCTAAAGCAATTCATACTAATATAAAAAAAATTCAAAATATTTCATAAGATTTTTTATTACCTTTGTTAATGCCTCAATTAATACTTTTAACATAATTTTAATTAAATCACTTTTTTAAACAAATAAATAAATATTATTCAATATAAAATATACATGTCAATTATTAACTTTCATGTTAATGATATTTTATAATTTATTACTCAATATATAAAAAAATTAAAAAATATTATTTTATTTAATAATTTTTTTTTCTAAAAAAGCAGTTTAGGACGCTAAAAAGATAGAACAAGCACAGGTAAAGAAGATGAAGACTGATTATGCAATACTGTGAAAGTTTATATAACAAAAGTTAGACATTATTTATCCTTTTTGTTTTATTTTATCTATATTTTTTAATAAAAATATTACAACATCTAAGTCTAATAAGAATATATGTAAAAATATAATTAAAATGTTTAAATATTTTTTTAAATTCTTTATATTCTATTCACAAGTTTACGAGTATCTATTATATATACCATACTACGTGTTAATCTCTAAGTCCAAGGATGGGAGTTAGACCATCAGTCCCATCAACTTTGGGGTTGGGCTAACCGTTTTCATTTGCTAATGTCAACAAAATTGTGACTTCTATCATATTGTACTAATGATAGAGATAAAAATCATTTTTAAAATAAAAAAAAAAATCCTCAAATGAAGTCTCACTATCACAATAAACCCATAAGAAGGGTGCTCATATATTATTAAATATTTTATGCTAACTTGTAGATAAATGACACAGGAGAAGAAATGAATGCATGGATACGTCATAATATGCATAAAATATACATAGGTCACATCAATTAACCTTTTATGTTTTTACATTAATTAAAACTTCTAATTTTAATTTTTCAGACTCTCTAATTCCCTGCCAACCACCCTTTCAACACAGGGAGTACAAAGTTTAGCCTGACATAGAGGTAATTTTACTCCTCAAATGAATACACAGATACATCATAATATGTATAAAATACACACAATTGAATCAATTGACATTTAGTCTTCTTACATTAATTAAAACTCTAACGCTATATTTGATTATTCGAATGGAATAAAGTAAAAATCGAATAGTTATTTTTAGGGAAAAGAATAAGATAAGAATATAATTTAAAATTATTATTATCAAATTTGATTGTTAGAATTGAATAAATTAGAAATTAGTATTTCAATATTTGGTTTGTAACTTTTTTCATTTTAACTTTAATGAAAGAATTTGAAATAATTATAACCGTCACATCATATGTTTTTAATGGTTTTATTGCGAGCATAAGCCGTTAGGGTCCAAACCATCTCCAAAAGGTGCATCGTGAGAGAAGAGAATTTCTCTCAACTTATAAGATAACCATTATGAAGTTACCTTCTCGATGTGGGACTCACAGTATCTATCCCCCTTCGATGGCCGCCAACATTGGTGGCTTTCACATTACAATGTGTCACTCTGTAGTGCGTTACTCTTCTCCACCGCAGCGGCAACAGGTCCATCCTTCCGCAGGTAGCCATTTACGGACTGGGGGCTGCACTCAATGAGAGTGCTTGTTACGAGTACAAGTCATTGGGACTCGATCCTCTCCCAAAGATACATCTTGAGAGAAGAAAATCCCCCTCAACTTATAAGAAAACCCCTGTAGTGTTACCCCCTGATGTTAAACTTACAACGGGTTTTGAGGTGTCAAAATCAAAACTTGCCATTAATATTGTTACTCTCTCTATTTCTAACCATCCTCTAAAATGGTGTTCAAGTAACGTTTGATGACGTCTAAAAATTAAATTAATTAATAATTAAAAAATTATCTTTTGTAAAAAATAAAAAATATATAAGTATGAAAGTTTTAAAGATATCAAATATATTGGAAGACACAGTAAAAATATATATAAAAGGATACTAATTATTATCAATTTTATCTGAAATAATATTTATATGTAATGTATTGTTAGGAGTTGTTTAGTATAATTAATCAGAAGATAAATTTGGGGGTGATTGAATATTTTGTTCACTCATAGAGTATTATTTGTAGCAGAACATTGTAAGTTCAAAATATACGTGTGAAGACACTTGTAGTCAATATTATTTAAAATGTCTCGACATATTCTTAAATGTAATGGTGTTAGTCCTTTTAGATAATTTAAATAAAAATTAATTTTTAAATTAATAAATATAAATTTGAGGATTTTTCAGCTAATGATGTTTAGTGACAGCGTTATGATCTTCTGTATAGTTATGTTATCATATATTAGCTTTCTAAAATTAAAAATAAAAAATATTTGGTGCTTTTACAATTTTTGAATATCAACACACAATTTTTGTAACATCAAAAGCAATTCATACTAATATAAAAAAATTCAAAATATTTCATAAGAATTTTTATTACCTTTGTTAATGCCTCAATCAATACTTTTGACATAATTTTAATAAAATCACTTTTTTTTTTTAAAAAAAAATATTATTCTATATAAGATATACATGTCAATTATTAACTTTTATGTTAATAATATTTTACAATTTATTTCCCAATATATAGAAAAATTAAAAATTATTATTTTATGTATCAATTTTTTTTTAAAAAATAGCAGTTTAGGATGCTAAAAAGGTAGAACAAACCCACGTAAACAAGTTGAAGGTTGATTATGTAACACTGTAAAACTCTACATAACTAAAGTTAGACATTATTTATCCTTTTTGTTTTATTTTATGTTTTAATTTTTAATAAAAATGTTACAATGGCTAAGTCTAGTAAGAATATAAGTTAAAATATAATTAAAATGTTTAAATATTTTTTAAATTTTTTATTTTCTATTCACAAGCTTCCGAGTACCCATTATATATACACTACTGCTTGTTACCCTCTAAGTCCAATGGTGGTGGTTAGACCTTCATACCCATCAACTTTGGGGTTGAGCTAACCGTTTTCATTTGCTAATATAAATATAATTATGGCTTCTATCATATTATAATAATGTTAGAGATAAATTTAAAATTTAGACAGATAAATTTAAATAGATATTCAAATGTATTAAATTATAAGATCAATTGATATTATTTTTAATAAACTTTAGAGGATTTTTTCTTTTTAAATTAAAAACAAATCCTCAAATAATGTCTCACTATCACAATAAACCAATAAGAAGGGTGCTCATATATTATTAAATATTTTATGCTAACTTGTAGATAAATGACACAGGAGAAGAAATTAATGCATGAATACGTCATAATATATATAAAATACACATAGGTCGAATCAATTGACCTTTAGTATTTTTACATTTATTAAAACACCCAATTTTAAATTTTCAGACTCTCCAATTCCCTACTAACTTTCCTTCCAACACTGGGAGTACAAAGTTTATCTAGGCATATAGGTAATTTTACTTTTCTAGTGATTGCACGGATACGTCATAATATGTATAAAATACCCACAATTAAATCAATTGACATTTAGTCATCTTACAATAATTTAAACTCTCATATTACGTTTGATTGTTGAATAGATTAAAATAAAAATAAAATAGTGATTCTCGAGAGAATATAATAAGAAGAGAATATAATTTAAAATTATTATTTTCATATTTGGTTGTGGGAATAGAATAAGTTAGAAATTAATATTTTAATATTTGGTTTGTAACTTTTTTATTTTAACTTTAATGAAGGAATTTGAATAATTATAACCGTTACATCATATGTTGTTAATGGTTTTGTTGTGAGTATAAGCAGTTGGGACTCAGACCTTCCCCAAAAAGTGCGCTGTGAGAGAAGAAAATCTCTCTCAACTTATAAGACAACCCTTATGAAGTTGCCTTCTCGATGTGGGATTCACAATATTTCTTTCCCTTCAATGGCCACCAACCTTGGCAACTTTCACTTTACGACGTGTCACTCTGCGGTGCGTTACTCCGCTCCACCGCAGCGGCAACAGGTCCGCCCTTTCGCAGGTAGCCCTTTACAGAGTGGGGGTGCTTTCAATGAGAGACATTGCGAGTACAAATCGTGGGGACCTGAGCCTTCCCCAAAGGTACATCTTGAGAAAAGAGAATCACCCTCAGCTTATAAGGAAACCCCTGTGGAGTTGCCCCCTGATGTGAAACTCGCAATAGGTTTTAAAGTATCAAAATCAAAACTTGCTATTAATATTGTTACTCTCTCTATTCGACCATCATCTAAAATGGCGTTCAAGTAATGTTTGACGACTTCTAAAAATTAAATTAATTAATAATTAAAAAGTTATCTTTTCTAAAAAATAAAAATATAAGTATAAAAGTTTTAAAGGTATCGAATATCTTGGATGACACATTAAAAATATATATAAAAGGATAATAATCATTATCAATTTAATCTGAAATAATATTTATATATAATATAATGCTATGAGTTTTTTAGTATAGGCAGAAGATAAATTAGGGGGTAACTGAATATTTTGTTCACTAAGAGAGTATTATTTGTAGCAGAACATTGTAAATTCAAAATATACGTATAAAGACACTTGCAGTCAATGTTGTTTAAAATGTCCCGATATATTCTTAACTATAATTGTGTTAGTATTTTCATATAATTTAGACTAAAATTAAATTTTAAATTAATAAATATAAATTTGAAGATTTTTTAGCTAATGATGTTTAGTGATAGCGTTATGATCTTATGTATAGTTATGTTATCATATATTAAATTTCTAAAAATTTCAAATAAAAAATATTTAGTACTTTTAAAATTTTTGAATACCTAACACACAGTTTTTGTAACATCCAAAGCAATTCATACTAATATAAAAAAATTTTAAATATTCAATAAGATTTTTATTACCTTTGTTAATGCCTCAATTAATAATTTTGACATAGTTTTAATTAAGTCACTTTTTAAAAAAATAAATAAAACTTATTCTATATAAAATATACATGTCACTTATTAACTTTTATGTTAATAATATTTTATAATTTATTTCTCAATATATAAAAATTAAAAAATATTATTTTATTTATTTAATTATTTCTAAAAATAAAGTTTAGGACTAAAAAAAATAAAACAAGCACAGATAAAGAAGATGAAGATTGATTATGCAATACTGTGAAAGTCTGCATAACTAAAGTTAGTCATTATTTATCTTTTTTGTTTTATTTTATCTATACTTTTTAATAAAAATATTATAACGTCTAAGTCTAGTAAGAATATATATACTATACTGCTTGTTACTCTCTAAGTCCAAAGGTGGGGGTTAGACCTTCATACCCATCAACTTTGGGGTTGAGCTAACTGTCTTTATTTGCTAATATCAACATAATTATGGTTCTATCATATTATATAATGATAGAGATAATTTTAAAATTTAGATAGATAAATTTAAATAGATATTCAAATGTATTAAATTCTAAGATCAATTGATATTATTTTTAATACACTTTAGAGGATTTTTTCTTTTTAAATTAAAAATAAATTCTCAAATAATGTCTCATTATCAAGAAAAACCCATAAGAAGGGTGCTCATATATTATTAAATATTTTATGCTAACTTGTAGATAAATACACAGGAGAAAAAATGAATGCGTGGATACGTCATAATATACATAAAATACACACAGGTCAAATCGATTGACCTTTAGTATTTTTACATTAATTAAAACACCCAATTTTAAAATTTTTAGACTCTCCAATTTCGTACCAACCTCCCTTTCAACACGGGGAGTACAAAGTTTAGCCTGGCATAGAGGTAATTTCACTTCTCCAGTGATTGCACGGATACGTCATAATATGTATAAAATACACACAATTGAATCAATTGGCCTTTAGTCTTCTTACATTAATTAAAACTCCTATACTATGTTTGATTGTTGAATGGAATAACGTGAAAATAGAATAGTTATTCTCGAGAGAATAAAATAAGAAAGACAATATAATTTAAAATTATTGCGTTCATATTTGATTGTTGGAATAGAATAAGTTAAAAATTAATATTTTAATATTTGATCTGTAACTTTTTTTTATTTTAACTTTAATGAAGGAATTTCAAATAATTATAACCGTTACATCATATGTTGTTAATGGCTTTGTTGTGAATATAAGCCATTAGGGCTCAAACCTCCTCCAAAAAGTGCACTGTGAGAGAAGAAAATCTCTCTCAACTTATAAGACAACCCTTGTGGAGTTGCCTATCCAATGTGGGATTCATAATATTTCTCCCCTTCAATGGCCGCCAACCTTGGCGGCTTTCACTTTACGACGTGTCAGTCTGCGGTGCGTTACTTCGCTCCACCGCAGCGGTAATAGGTTCGCCCCTTCGTAGGTAGCCATTTACGACCGGGGCTGCTCTCAACTAGAGTGCCTATTGTAAGTACAAATCGTTGGGATCTGAGACTCCCCAAAGGTATATCTTGAGAGAAGAGAATCTCTCTCAACATATAAGAAAACCTCTATGAAGTTTCCCCATGATGTGAAACTCGCAATAGGTTTTGAGGTGTCAAAATTAATACTTGCCATTAATATTGTTACTCTCTATTTTCGACCATTCTCTAAAATGACGTTCAAGTAACGTCGATGACTTCTAAAAATTAAATTAATTAATAATTACAAAATTATCTTCAGTTAAAAATAAAAAAATTATAAGTATGAAAGTTTTAAAGGTATTGAATATCTTGGAAGACATATTAAAAAAATATATAAAAGGACAATAATTATTATCAATTTTATCTAAAATAATATTTATATGTAATATAATGCTATGAGCTTTTTAATATAGTCAGAAGATAAATTAGGGGGTGACTTAATATCTTGTTCACTCAGAGAGTATTATTTGTAGCAGAACATTGTAAATTCAAAATATACATGTAAAGACACTTGCAGTCAATGTTGTTTAAAATGTCCCGACATATTCTTAAATGTAGTGGTGTTAGTCTTTTCATATAATTTAAACAAAAATTAAATTTTAAATTAATAAATATAAATTTGAGGATTTTTTAGCTAATGATGTTTAGTGATAGCATTATGATCTTATGTAGTATTTGATTTCTAAAAATTAAAAATAAAAAATATTTAGTACTTTTAAAATTTTTGAATACCAACACACAATTTTTGTAACATCTAAAGCAATTCATACTAATATAAAAAAAATTCAAAATATTTCATAAGATTTTTTATTACCTTTGTTAATGCCTCAATTAATACTTTTAACATAATTTTAATTAAATCACTTTTAAACAAATAAATAAATATTATTCAATATAAAATATACATGTCAATTATTAACTTTCATGTTAATGATATTTTATAATTTATTACTCAATATATAAAAAAATTAAAAATATTATTTTATTTAATAATTTTTTTCTAAAAAAGCAGTTTAGGACGCTAAAAAGATAGAACAAGCACAGGTAAAGAAGATGAAGACTGATTATGCAATACTGTGAAAGTTTATATAACAAAAAGTTAGACATTATTTATCCTTTTTGTTTTATTTTATCTATATTTTTTAATAAAAATATTACAACATCTAAGTCTAATAAGAATATATGTAAAAATATAATTAAAATGTTTAAATATTTTTTTAAATTCTTTATATTCTATTCACAAGTTTACGAGTATCTATTATATATACCATACTACGTGTTAATCTCTAAGTCCAAGGATGGGAGTTAGACCATCAGTCCCATCAACTTTGGGGTTGGGCTAACCGTTTTCATTTGCTAATGTCAACAAAATTGTGACTTCTATCATATTGTACTAATGATAGAGATAAAAATCATTTTTAAAATAAAAAAAAAAATCCTCAAATGAAGTCTCACTATCACAATAAACCCATAAGAAGGGTGCTCATATATTATTAAATATTTTATGCTAACTTGTAGATAAATGACACAGGAGAAGAAATGAATGCATGGATACGTCATAATATGCATAAAATATACATAGGTCACATCAATTAACCTTTTGTGTTTTTACATTAATTAAAACTTCTAATTTTAATTTTTCAGACTCTCTAATTCCTGCCAACCACCCTTTCAACACAGGGAGTACAAAGTTTAGCCTGACATAGAGGTAATTTTACTCCTCAAATGAATACACAGATACATCATAATATGTATAAAATACACACAATTGAATCAATTGACATTTAGTCTTCTTACATTAATTAAAACTCTAACGCTATATTTGATTATTCGAATGGAATAAAGTAAAAATCGAATAGTTATTTTTAGGGAAAAGAATAAGATAAGAATATAATTTAAAATTATTATTATCAAATTTGATTGTTAGAATTGAATAAATTAGAAATTAGTATTTCAATATTTGGTTTGTAACTTTTTTCATTTTAACTTTAATGAAAGAATTTGAAATAATTATAACCGTCACATCATATGTTTTTAATGGTTTTATTGCGAGCATAAGCCGTTAGGGTCCAAACCATCTCCAAAAGGTGCATCGTGAGAGAAGAGAATTTCTCTCAACTTATAAGATAACCATTATGAAGTTACCTTCTCGATGTGGGACTCACAGTATCTATCCCCCTTCGATGGCCGCCAACATTGGTGGCTTTCACATTACAATGTGTCACTCTGTAGTGCGTTACTCTTCTCCACCGCAAATGCAACACAGTCCATCCTTCCGCAGTAGCCATTTACTTGGGGGGCTGCACTCAATGAGAGTGCTTGTTACGAGTACAAGTCATTGGGACTCGATCCTCTCCCAAAGATACATCTTGAGAGAAGAAAATCCCCCTCAACTTATAAGAAAACCCCTGTAGTGTTACCCCCTGATGTTAAACTTACAACGGGTTTTGAGGTGTCAAAATCAAAACTTGCCATTAATATTGTTACTCTCTCTATTTCTAACCATCCTCTAAAATGGTGTTCAAGTAACGTTTGATGACGTCTAAAAATTAAATTAATTAATAATTAAAAAATTATCTTTTGTAAAAAATAAAAAATATATAAGTATGAAAGTTTTAAAGATATCAAATATATTGGAAGACACAGTAAAAATATATATAAAAGGATACTAATTATTATCAATTTTATCTGAAATAATATTTATATGTAATGTATTGTTAGGAGTTGTTTAGTATAATTAATCAGAAGATAAATTTGGGGGTGATTGAATATTTTGTTCACTCATAGAGTATTATTTGTAGCAGAACATTGTAAGTTCAAAATATACGTGTGAAGACACTTGTAGTCAATATTATTTAAAATGTCTCGACATATTCTTAAATGTAATGGTGTTAGTCCTTTTAGATAATTTAAATAAAAATTAATTTTTAAATTAATAAATATAAATTTGAGGATTTTTCAGCTAATGATGTTTAGTGACAAGCGTTATGATCTTACGTATAGTTATGTTATCATATATTAGCTTTCTAAAATTAAAAATAAAAAATATTTGGTGCTTTTACAATTTTTGAATATCAACACACAATTTTTGTAACATCAAAAGCAATTCATACTAATATAAAAAATTCAAAATATTTCATAAGAATTTTATTACCTTTGTTAATGCCTCAATCAATACTTTTGACATAATTTTAATAAAATCACTTTTTTTTTTTAAAAAAAAATATTATTCTATATAAGATATACATGTCAATTATTAACTTTTATGTTAATAATATTTTACAATTTATTTCCCAATATATAGAAAAATTAAAAATTATTATTTTATGTATCAATTTTTTTTTTTAAAAAATAGCAGTTTAGGATGCTAAAAAGGTAGAACAAACCCACGTAAACAAGTTGAAGGTTGATTATGTAACACTGTAAAACTCTACATAACTAAAGTTAGACATTATTTATCCTTTTTGTTTTATTTTATGTTTTAATTTTTAATAAAAATGTTACAATGGCTAAGTCTAGTAAGAATATAAGTTAAAATATAATTAAAATGTTTAAATATTTTTTTAAATTTTTTATTTTCTATTCACAAGCTTCCGAGTACCCATTATATATACACTACTGCTTGTTACCCTCTAAGTCCAATGGTGGTGGTTAGACCTTCATACCCATCAACTTTGGGGTTGAGCTAACCGTTTTCATTTGCTAATATAAATATAATTATGGCTTCTATCATATTATAATAATGTTAGAGATAAATTTAAAATTTAGACAGATAAATTTAAATAGATATTCAAATGTATTAAATTATAAGATCAATTGATATTATTTTTAATAAACTTTAGAGGATTTTTCTTTTTAAATTAAAAACAAATCCTCAAATAATGTCTCACTATCACAATAAACCAATAAGAAGGGTGCTCATATATTATTAAATATTTTATGCTAACTTGTAGATAAATGACACAGGAGAAGAAATTAATGCATGAATACGTCATAATATATATAAAATACACATAGGTCGAATCAATTGACCTTTAGTATTTTTACATTTATTAAAACACCCAATTTTAAATTTTCAGACTCTCCAATTCCCTACTAACTTTCCTTCCAACACTGGGAGTACAAAGTTTATCTAGGCATATAGGTAATTTTACTTTTCTAGTGATTGCACGGATACGTCATAATATGTATAAAATACCCACAATTAAATCAATTGACATTTAGTCATCTTACAATAATTTAAACTCTCATATTACGTTTGATTGTTCGAATAGATTAAAATAAAAATAAAATAGTGATTCTCAGAGAATATAATAAGAAGAGAATATAATTTAAAATTATTATTTTCATATTTGTCAAAGGAATAGAATAAGTTAGAAATTAATATTTTAATATTTGGTTTGTAACTTTTTTTATTTTAACTTTAATGAAGGAATTTCGAATAATTATAACCGTTACATCATATGTTGTTAATGGTTTTGTTGTGAGTATAAGCAGTTGGGACTCAGACCTTCCCCAAAAAGTGCGCTGTGAGAGAAGAAAATCTCTCTCAACTTATAAGACAACCCTTATGAAGTTGCCTTCTCGATGTGGGATTCACAATATTTCTTTCCCTTCAATGGCCACCAACCTTGGCAACTTTCACTTTACGACGTGTCACTCTGCGGTGCGTTACTCCGCTCCACCGGCAATGCAAGAATAGTCCGCCTCTTTCGCAGTAGCCCTTCTACATGGGGGTGCTTTCAATGAGAGTACTGTTGCAGTACAAATCGTGGGGACTCGAGCCTTCCCAAAGGTACATCTTGAAAAGAGAATCACCCTCAGCTTATAAGGAAACCCCTGTGAGTTGCCCCTGATGTGAAACTCGCAATAGGTTTTAAAGTATCAAAATCAAAACTTGCTATTAATATTGTTACTCTCTCTATTTCTGACCATCATCTAAAATGGCGTTCAAGTAATGTTTGACGACTTCTAAAAATTAAATTAATTAATAATTAAAAAGTTATCTTTTCTAAAAATAAAAATATAAGTATAAAAGTTTTAAAGGTATCGAATATCTTGGATGACACATTAAAAATATATATAAAAGGATAATAATCATTATCAATTTAATCTGAAATAATATTTATATATAATATAATGCTATGAGTTTTTAGTATAGGTAGGAAGATAAATTAGGGGTAACTGAATATTTTGTTCACTAAGAGAGTATTATTTGTAGCAGAACATTGTAAATTCAAAATATACGTATAAAGACACTTACTTGATCAATGTTGTTTAAAATGTCCCGATATATTCTTAACTATAATTGTGTTAGTATTTTCATATAATTTAGACTAAAATTAAATTTTAAATTAATAAATATAAATTTGAAGATTTTTTAGCTAATGATGTTTAGTGATAGCGTTATGATCTTATGTATAGTTATGTTATCATATATTAAATTTCTAAAAATTTCAAATAAAAAATATTTAGTACTTTTAAAATTTTTGAATACCTAACACACAGTTTTTGTAACATCCAAAGCAATTCATACTAATATAAAAAATTTTAAATATTCAATAAGATTTTTTATTACCTTTGTTAATGCCTCAATTAATAATTTTGACATAGTTTTAATTAAGTCACTTTTTTAAAAAAATAAATAAAACTTATTCTATATAAAATATACATGTCACTTATTAACTTTTATGTTAATAATATTTTATAATTTATTTCTCAATATATAAAAAATTAAAAAATATTATTTTATTTATTTAATTATTTCTAAAAAATAAAGTTTAGGACGCTAAAAAGATAAAACAAGCACAGATAAAGAAGATGAAGATTGATTATGCAATACTGTGAAAGTCTGCATAACTAAAGTTAGTCATTATTTATCTTTTTTGTTTTATTTTATCTATACTTTTTAATAAAAATATTATAACGTCTAAGTCTAGTAAGAATATATATACTATACTGCTTGTTACTCTCTAAGTCCAAAGGTGGGGGTTAGACCTTCATACCCATCAACTTTGGGGTTGAGCTAACTGTCTTTATTTGCTAATATCAACATAATTATGGTTCTATCATATTATATAATGATAGAGATAATTTTAAAATTTAGATAGATAAATTTAAATAGATATTCAAATGTATTAAATTCTAAGATCAATTGATATTATTTTTAATACACTTTAGAGGATTTTTTCTTTTTAAATTAAAAATAAATTCTCAAATAATGTCTCATTATCAAGAAAAACCCATAAGAAGGGTGCTCATATATTATTAAATATTTTATGCTAACTTGTAGATAAATACACAGGAGAAAAAATGAATGCGTGGATACGTCATAATATACATAAAATACACAGGTCAAATCGATTGACCTTTAGTATTTTTACATTAATTAAAACACCCAATTTTAAAATTTTTAGACTCTCCAATTTCGTACCAACCTCCCTTTCAACACGGGGAGTACAAAGTTTAGCCTGGCATAGAGGTAATTTCACTTCTCCAGTGATTGCACGGATACGTCATAATATGTATAAAATACACACAATTGAATCAATTGGCCTTTAGTCTTCTTACATTAATTAAAACTCCTATACTATGTTTGATTGTTCAAATGGAATAACGTGAAAATAGAATAGTTATTCTCAGAGAATAAAATAAGAAGACAATATAATTTAAAATTATTGCGTTCATATTTGATTGTTGGAATAGAATAAGTTAAAAATTAATATTTTAATATTTGATCTGTAACTTTTTTTTATTTTAACTTTAATGAAGGAATTTCAAATAATTATAACCGTTACATCATATGTTGTTAATGGCTTTGTTGTGAATATAAGCCATTAGGGCTCAAACCTCCTCCAAAAAGTGCACTGTGAGAGAAGAAAATCTCTCTCAACTTATAAGACAACCCTTGTAGAGTTGCCTATCCAATGTGGGATTCATAATATTTCTCCCCTTCAATGGCCGCCAACCTTGGCGGCTTTCACTTTACGACGTGTCAGTCTGCGGTGCGTTACTTCGCTCCACCGCAGCGGTAATAGGTTCGCCCCTTCGTAGGTAGCCATTTACGGACTGGGGGCTGCTCTCAACTAGAGTGCCTATTGTAAGTACAAATCGTTGGGATCTGAGACTCCCCCAAAGGTATATCTTGAGAGAAGAGAATCTCTCTCAACATATAAGAAAACCTCTATGAAGTTTCCCCATGATGTGAAACTCGCAATAGGTTTTGAGGTGTCAAAATTAATACTTGCCATTAATATTGTTACTCTCTCTATTTCGACCATTCTCTAAAATGACGTTCAAGTAACGCCCGATGACTTCTAAAAATTAAATTAATTAATAATTACAAAATTATCTTCAGTTAAAAATAAAAAATTATAAGTATGAAAGTTTTAAAGGTATTGAATATCTTGGAAGACATATTAAAAAAATATATAAAAGGACAATAATTATTATCAATTTTATCTAAAATAATATTTATATGTAATATAATGCTATGAGCTTTTAATATAGTCGGAAGATAAATTAGGGGGTGACTTAATATCTTGTTCACTCAGAGAGTATTATTTGTAGCAGAACATTGTAAATTCAAAATATACATGTAAAGACACTTGCAGTCAATGTTGTTTAAAATGTCCCGACATATTCTTAAATGTAGTGGTGTTAGTCTTTTCATATAATTTAAACAAAAATTAAATTTTAAATTAATAAATATAAATTTGAGGATTTTTTAGCTAATGATGTTTAGTGATAGCATTATGATCTTATGTAATATTTGATTTCTAAAAATTAAAAATAAAAAATATTTAGTACTTTTAAAATTTTTGAATACCAACACACAATTTTTGTAACATCTAAAGCAATTCATACTAATATAAAAAAATTCAAAATATTTCATAAGATTTTTTATTACCTTTGTTAATGCCTCAATTAATACTTTTAACATAATTTTAATTAAATCACTTTTTTAAACAAATAAATAAATATTATTCAATATAAAATATACATGTCAATTATTAACTTTCATGTTAATGATATTTTATAATTTATTACTCAATATATAAAAAAATTAAAAAATATTATTTTATTTAATAATTTTTTTTTAAAAAAAGATTTAGGACGCTAAAAAGATAGAACAAGCACAGGTAAAGAAGATGAAGATTGATTATGCAATCCTGTGAAAGTTTATATAACAAAAGTTAGACATTATTTATCCTTTTGTTTTATTTTATCTATATTTTTAATAAAAATATTACAACATCTAAGTCTAATAAGAATATATGTAAAAATATAATTAAAATGTTTAAATATTTTTTTAAATTCTTTATATTCTATTCACAAGTTTACGAGTATCTATTATATATACCATACTACGTGTTAATCTCTAAGTCCAAGGATGGGAGTTAGACCATCAGTCCCATCAACTTTGGGGTTGGGCTAACCGTTTTCATTTGCTAATGTCAACAAAATTGTGACTTCTATCATATTGTACTAATGATAGAGATAAAATCATTTAAAAAAAAAAAAAATCCTCAAATGAAGTCTCACTATCACAATAAACCCATAAGAAGGGTGCTCATATATTATTAAATATTTTATGCTAACTTGTAGATAAATGACACAGGAGAAGAAATGAATGCATGGATACGTCATAATATGCATAAAATATACATAGGTCACATCAATTAACCTTTTATGTTTTTACATTAATTAAAACTTCTAATTTTAATTTTTCAGACTCTCTAATTCCCTGCCAACCACCCTTTCAAATACAGGAGTACAAAGTTTAGCCTGACATAGAGGTAATTTTACTCCTCAAATGAATACACAGATACATCATAATATGTATAAAATACACACAATTGAATCAATTGACATTTAGTCTTCTTACATTAATTAAAACTCTAACGCTATATTTGATTATTCGAATGGAATAAAAGAAAATCGAATAGTTATTTTTAGGGAAAAGAATAAGATAAGAATATAATTTAAATTATTATTATCAAATTTGATTGTTAGAATTGAATAAATTAGAAATTAGTATTTCAAATATTTGGTTTGTAACTTTTTCATTTTAACTTTTAATGAAAAGAATTTGAAATAATTATAACCGTCACATCATATGTTTTAATGGTTTTATTGCGAGCATAAGCCGTTAGGGTCCAAACCATCTCCAAAAGGTGCATCGTGAGAGAGAAATTTCTGCCAACTTATAAGATAACCATTATGAAGTTACCTTCCGATGTGGACTCATGTATCTATCCCCTTCGATGGCCGCCAACATTGGTGGCTTTCACATTACAATGTGTCACTCAGAAGTGCATTCTCTTCCACCGTTGCCGGGCAACAGTCCATCCTTCCGCAGTAGCCATTTACGATCGGGGCTGCACTCAATGAGAGTGCTTGTTACGAGTACAAGTCATTGGGACTCGATCCTCTCCCAAAGATACATCTTGAGAGAAGAAAATCCCCTCAACTTATAAGAAAACCTTGTAGTGTTACCCCGATGTTAAACTTACAACGGGTTTTGGTGTCAAATCAAAACTTGCCATTAATATTGTTACTCTCTCTATTTCTAACCATCTCTAAAATGGTGTTCAAGTAACGTTTGATGACGTCTAAAATTAAATTAATTAATAATTAAAAAATTATCTTTTGTAAAAAATAAAAAAATATATAAGTATGAAAGTTTTAAAGATATCAAATATATTGGAAGACACGGTAAAAATATATATAAAAGGATACTAATTATTATCAATTTTATCTGAAATAATATTTATATGTAATGTATTGTTAGAGTTGTTTAGTATAATTAATCAGAAGATAAATTTGGGGGTGATTGAATATTTTGTTCACTCATAGAGTATTATTTGTGAGAACATTGTAAGTTCAAAATATACGTGTGAAGACACTTGTAGTCAATATTATTTAAAATGTCTCGACATATTCTTAAATGTAATGGTGTTAGTCCTTTTAGATAATTTAAATAAAAATTAATTTTTAAATTAATAAATATAAATTTGAGGATTTTTCAGCTAATGATGTTTAGTGACAGCGTTATGATCTTCTCATATAGTTATGTTATCATATATTAGCTTTCTAAAATTAAAAATAAAAATATTTGGTGCTTTTACAATTTTGAATATCAACACACAATTTTTGTAACATCAAAAGCAATTCATACTAATATAAAAAAATTCAAAATATTTCATAAGAATTTTTATTACCTTTGTTAATGCCTCAATCAATACTTTTGACATAATTTTAATAAAATCACTTTTTTTTTTTAAAAAAAAATATTATTCTATATAAGATATACATGTCAATTATTAACTTTTATGTTAATAATATTTTACAATTTATTTCCCAATATATAGAAAAATTAAAAATTATTATTTTATGTATCAATTTTTTTAAAAATAGCAGTTTAGGATGCTAAAAGGTAGAACAAACCCACGTAAACAAGTTGAAGGTTGATTATGTAACACTGTAAAACTCTACATAACTAAAGTTAGACATTATTTATCCTTTTTGTTTTATTTTATGTTTTAATTTTTAATAAAATGTGTTACAATGGCTAAGTCTAGTAAGAATATAAGTTAAAATATAATTAAAATGTTTAAATATTTTTTAAATTCTTAGACATTCTTATCACGTGTCACACAGTATTTCATGAGATGTATACCATACCACGGTTAACCCTTGAACCAAGGATGGGAGTTAGACCATCAGTCCCATCAACTTTGGGGGTTGGGCTAACCGCTTTCATTTGCTAATGTCAACAAAGAACTCCAAATGCCACCAACGCACGCAACGCTCCTCGACACGCCGCATCCGTGTGCCATGCGCCTCGAGCGCTCGCACCGGGCAGTGGTGACAGTGTCCCAACCATAGCCGCATCTACAAGCAGGCGACATGGCAGACACTGCATGCCGCCCACGTGTCACCCTCTCTACGGCGTCACGTTCTCTATAAATACCCAACTCCAGCAGCTGAAGAAGGACTTTTTTTTAGCTCCCAGACCTCCGTAACCAGACTCTAGCAAAAATCCCAAGAGAAGAGAGAAAGAAGAGAAACTATATTTCTCGAGTTGTAAACACCCTGAGGACGCTAAGTTTTCCAGGCTTTCATCATTGTATTTCATCTTCTTGATAGTGAGATTTCTTGGACTGCACGTCCTTCACCGTGGTTTTTCACCCTTCACCATATCGGAGGGTTTTTCACGTAAATTGAAGCTTTCACCCCATGTCTCTGTGCTTTTCTATTCGTTTTCGTTCACTTTGTGTTGCTCCAACTCTCCAGTCCGCGTGCCTGGAGATCCACTCGCATTCAATTTGACGCTGTCACCGAAAGCACGACGCAACATCACACGATCGTTGGAACCGAATAAAGTCACCACATTTTCTACGAGTACCCAACAACCTAAGCCTCGAAACTTGCAATGGTGAACACAAGGGCAGCAGCGCAGCTCCCAGAGAAGCGCCACAGTGATCGGGAGGCGCAACCCCGTGCCGCCGAGAATCACCCGATCCAGGGGTGAGGGGCTTGCCGCCTGTGTGGCTGGAATATCACAGGCCTTTGTGTCCCTCTACTCCAAAATCGACCAACTCAAGTAGGCGCCTTTGCTGCAGGCCTCACAAACCGAAAGGCCACAGTCGGAACGAAGGAGGCGGGGCCATTGCGAAAGGCTCTTCCCTAGTCGGAGGGAACACTGGAGCACTGGGTGCCATTTCCAAAGCAGCAGTAGCGATCAAGGGTCGAGATCACCTGTGTCCCTAGTTCAAGAAGAATCCCCGAGAGACGCCACTCGGAGGCCCATGGGTCCACCGCAACCGCGACGATCAAGAGGCGGTTCCCGAGATGTGCCCCCAAGATGAGCTCCGCACGGCCCTGGCAGAGGCCATATAGCTTCAGAGCCTCTTTATGAGTTAAGGTATTACTCCGAACGAAAGAAGGACGGCTGCCCCACCTCGAGTGGAGGCTGTGACCAAAGAAGATGGAACCCGAGCACTGCGTGAGAGTACGGAGGAGTTGACGCACTTTAATCTCCGTTCACATGAGATTAGACGAGGACGCTCCCGAATGTTCAAGATGCCCAACCCGAGCCGCACGACGGCAAACGTGATCCCAT
>BSYO01000005.1:25996533-26023740 GCA_033239525.1 Nepenthes gracilis | reverse complement strand
TTAGGAATTAGTATTTTAATATTTGGTTTGTAACTTTTTTATTTTAACTTTAATGAAGGAATTTTAAGTAATTATAACTATTACATCATATGTTGTTAATGGCTTTGTTGCGAGTATAAACCGTTGGGGCTCAAACCTCCCCAAAAAGTGCACCGTGAGAGAAAAAAATCTCTCTCAATTTATATGACAACCTTTGTGGAGTTACTTTCCCGATGTATGATTCACAATATTTCTCCCCTTCAATGGCCGCCAACCTTGGCAGCTTCACTTCTGACGTGTCGCTCTGCGGTCGTTCTTAGCTCCGCGCGGCCGATACTTGAGTGGCGCTTTCATGGTAGCCTTTTATAAACTGGGGTTTCTCTCAACGAGAGTACCTATTGCACGTACAAATTGTTGGGATCTTAGTCTCCCCCAATGGTACATCTTGAGAGAAGTGAATCCCCCTCTACTTATAAGTAAACCCCTGTGGAGTTGCCTCCTGATGTGAAACTCACAATAAGTTTTCAAGTATCAAAATCAAAACTTGCTATTAATATTGTTACTCTCTATATTTCTGACCATCCTCTAAAATGGCGTTCAAGTAATGTTTGATGACTTCTAAAAATTAAATTAATTAATAATTAAAAAAATATCTTTAATAAAAAATAAAAAAATATTTGTCTGAAAGTTTTAAATATATTGAATATCTTGGAAGACACATTAAAAAATATATATATAAGGATAGTAATTATTATCAGTTTTATCTGAAATAATATTTTTATGTAATATAATGCTATGAGTTTTTTGGTATAGTTAGAAGATAAATTAGGGGGTGACTGAATATTTTATTCACTCAGAGTGTACTATTTGTAGCATAACATTGTAAATTCAAAATATACATGTAAAGACACTTGCAGTTAATGTTGTTTAAAATGTCTCGATATATTCTTAAATATAATGGTGTTAGTCTTTTCATATAATTTAAACAAAAATTAAATTTTAAGTTAATAAATGTAAATTTGAGGATTTTTTAGCTAATGATGTTTAGTGATAGCGTTATGATCTTATGTATAGTTATGTTATCATATATTAAATTTCTAAAAATTAAAGATAAAAAATATTTAGTACTTTTAAAATTTTTGAATACCTAACACACAGTTTTTGTAACATCTAAAGCAATTCATACTAATATAAAAAAATTTAAAATATTCAATAAGATTTTTTATTACCTTTGTTAATGCCTCAATTAATAATTTTGACATAGTTTTAATTAAGTCACTTTTTTAAAAAAATAAATAAAACTTATTCTATATAAAATATACATGTCAATTATTAACTTTTATGTTAATAATATTTTATAATTTATTTCTCAATATATAAAAAATTAAAAAAATATTATTTTATTTATTAAATTATTTTCAAAAATTACAGTTTAGGACGCTAAAAGATAAAGCAGTACAGATAAAAAAGATGAAAATTGATTATGCAATACTATGAAAGTCTGCATAACTAAAGTTAGTCATTATGTATCTTTTTGTTTTATTTTATCTATATTTTTAATAAAAATATTATAACGTCTACGTCTAGTAAGAATATATGTTAAAAGATTGTTAAAATGTTTAAATATTTTTTTAAATTTTTTATTTTCTATTCACAAACTTACGAGTACCCATTATGTATACTATACTGCTTGTTACTCTCTAAGTCCAAGGGTGGGGGTTAGACCTTCATATCCATCAACTTTGGCGTTGAGCTAACTGTTTTTATTTGCTAATATCAACATAATTATGGCTTCTATCATATTATAATAATGATAGGGATAAATTTAAAATTTAGATAGATAAATTTACATAGATATTCAAATGTATTAAATTATAAGATCAATTGATATTATTTTTAATACACTTTAGAGGATTTTTTTCTTTTTAAATTAAAAATAAATTTTCAAATAATGTCTCACTATCATAAAAAATCCATAAGAAGGGTGCTCATATATTATTAAATATTTTATGCTAACTTGTAGATAAATGACACAAGAGAAGAAATGAATGCATGGGTATCATTATAATATGCATAAAATACATACAGTTCGAATCAATTGACCTTTAGTATTTTTACATTAATTAAAATTCTCAATTTTAAATTTTTAAACTTTCCAATTCCCTACCAACCTCCCTTCCAACACATGGAGTATAAAGTTTAGCCTGGCATAGAGGTAATTTCATTCCTCCAGTGAATGCACGGATACGTCATAATATGTATAAAATACACACAATTGAATCAATTGGCCTTTAGTCTTCTTACATTTATTAAAACTTTCATACTATATTTGATTGTTCGAATGGAATAAAGTAAAAATATAATAGTTATTCTCGTGAAATAAAATAAGAAGAGAATATAATTTAAAATTATTATTTTCACATTTAATTGTTAGAATAGAATAAGTTAGGAATTAGTATTTTAATATTTGGTTTGTAACTTTTTTATTTTAACTCTAATGAAGGAATTTTAAGTAATTATAACTATTACATCATATGTTGTTAATGGCTTTGTTAAGTAGTATAAACCGTTGGGGCTCAAACCTCCCCCAAAAAGTGCACCGTGAGAGAAGTAAATTTCTCTTAATTTACAAGACAACCATTGTAAAGTTGCCTTCCCGATGTGGGATTCACAATATTTCTCCCCCTTCAATGGCCGCCACCCTTGGTGGCTTTCACTTTACGACGTGTAAGTCTGCAGTGCGTTACTCCGCTCCATCGCAGTGGTAATTTGTCTGCCCCTTCATAGGTACCATTTTACGGACTGGGGGCTGCTCTCAACGAGAGTACCTATTGCACGTACAAATTGTTGGGATCTTAGTCTCCCCCAATGGTACATCTTGAGAGAAGTGAATCCCCCTCTACTTATAAGAAAACCCCTGTGGAGTTGCCCCTTGATGTGAAACTCGCAATAGGTTTTGAGGTGTCAAAATTAAAACTTGCAATTAATATTGTTACTCTCTCTGTTCCTGACCATCCTCTAAAATGGCGTTCAAGTAACGTTTGACGACTTCTAAAAATTAAATTAATTAATAATTAAAAAATTATTTTTTGTAAAAAATGAAGAAAATATAAGTGTGAAAGTTTTACAGATATCGAATATCTTGGAAGACACATTAAATATATATATATATATATGGATAATAATTATTATCAATTTTATCCGAAATAATATTTATATGTAATGTAATGCTATCAGCTTTTAGTATAGCAAGAAGATAAATTAGGGGTGACTGAATATTTTGTTTACTCGTAGAGTATTATTTGTAGCGTAACATTGTAAATTCAAAATATACATGTAAAGACACTTGCAGTCAATGTTATTTAAAATGTCCCGATATATTTTTAAATGTAATGGTGTTAGTCTTTTCATATAATTTAAATAAAAATTAATTTTTAAATTAATAAATATAAATTTGAGGATTTTAGCTAATGATGTTTAGTGATAGCGTTATGATCTTATGTATAGTTATGTTATAATATATTAGATTTTTTAAAATTAAAAATAAAAAATATTTAGTACTTTTAAAATTTTTGAATACCTAACACACAGTTTTTGTAACATCTAAAGCAATTCATACTAATATAAAAAATTTAAAATATTCAATAAGATTTTTATTACCTTTGTTAATGCCTCAATTAATAATTTTGACATAGTTTTAATTAAGTCACTTTTTTAAAAAATAAATAAAACTTATTCTATATAAAATATACATGTCAATTATTAACTTTTATGTTAATAATATTTTATAATTTATTTCTCAATATATAAAAAATTAAAAAATATTATTTTATTTATTAAATTATTTTCAAAAATTACAGTTTAGGACGCTAAAAGATAAAGCAGTACAGATAAAAAAGATGAAAATTGATTATGCAATACTATGAAAGTCTGCATAACTAAAGTTAGTCATTATGTATCTTTTTTGTTTTATTTTATCTATATTTTTTAATAAAAATATTATAACGTCTACGTCTAGTAAGAATATATGTTAAAAGATTGTTAAAATGTTTAAATATTTTTTTAAATTTTTTATTTTCTATTCACAAACTTACGAGTACCCATTATGTATACTATACTGCTTGTTACTCTCTAAGTCCAAGGGTGGGGGTTAGACCTTCATATCCATCAACTTTGGCGTTGAGCTAACTGTTTTTATTTGCTAATATCAACATAATTATGGCTTCTATCATATTATAATAATGATAGGGATAAATTTAAAATTTAGATAGATAAATTTACATAGATATTCAAATGTATTAAATTATAAGATCAATTGATATTATTTTTAATACACTTTAGAGGATTTTTTTCTTTTTAAAATTAAAAATAAATTTTCAAATAATGTCTCACTATCATAAAAATCCATAAGAAGGTGCTCATATATTATTAAATATTTTATGCTAACTTGTAGATAAATGACACAAGAGAAGAAATGAATGCATGGGTACGTCATAATATGCATAAAATACATACAGTTCGAATCAATTGACCTTTAGTATTTTTACATTAATTAAAATTCTCAATTTTAAATTTTTAAACTTTCAATTCCCTACCAACCTCCCTTCCAACACATGGAGTATAAAGTTTGCTTTGGCATAGAGGTAATTTCATTCCTCCAGTGAATGCACGGATACGTCATAATATGTATAAAATACACACAATTAAATCAATTGACATTTAGTCTTCTTACATTAATTTAAACTCTCATACTACATTTGATTGTTCGAATGGAATAGAATAAAAATAGAATAGTTATTTTCAGAGAATAGAATAAGAAGAGAATATAATTTAAAATTATTAATTTTATATTTAGTTGTTGGAATAGAATAAGTTAGAAATTAGCATTTTTATATTTGGTTTGTAACTTTTTTTATTTTAACTTTAATGAAGGAATTTTAAGTAATTATAACTATTACATCATATGTTGTTAATGGTTTTGTTGTGAGTATAAGCCGTTAGGACTCAAACCTCCCCTAAAAAGTGCACCGTGAGAGAAAAAAATCTCTCTCAATTTATATGACAACCTTTGTGGAGTTACTTTCCCGATGTATGATTCACAATATTTCTCCCCCTTCAATGGCCGCCAACCTTGGCAGCTTCACTTTACGACGTGTCACTCTGCGGTGCGTTACTCCGCTCCACCGCAGCGGTAAACAGTCCGCCCTTTCGTAGGTAGCCTTTTATAAACTGGGGGTTTCTCTCAACGAGAGTACTTGTTGCAAGTACAAATTATTGGGACCTAAGCCTCCCCGAAAGGTACATCTTGAGAAAAGAGAATCACCCTCAACTTATAAGTAAACCCCTGTGGAGTTGCCTCCTGATGTGAAACTCACAATAAGTTTTCAAGTATCAAAATCAAAACTTGCTATTAATATTGTTACTCTCTATATTTCTGACCATCCTCTAAAATGGCGTTCAAGTAATGTTTGATGACTTCTAAAAATTAAATTAATTAATAATTAAAAAAATATCTTTAATAAAAAATAAAAAAATATTTGTCTGAAAGTTTTAAATATATTGAATATCTTGGAAGACACATTAAAAAATATATATATAAGGATAGTAATTATTATCAGTTTTATCTGAAATAATATTTTTATGTAATATAATGCTATGAGTTTTTTGGTATAGTTAGAAGATAAATTAGGGGGTGACTGAATATTTTATTCACTCAGAGTGTACTATTTGTAGCATAACATTGTAAATTCAAAATATACATGTAAAGACACTTGCAGTTAATGTTGTTTAAAATGTCTCGATATATTCTTAAATATAATGGTGTTAGTCTTTTCATATAATTTAAACAAAAATTAAATTTTAAGTTAATAAATGTAAATTTGAGGATTTTTTAGCTAATGATGTTTAGTGATAGCGTTATGATCTTATGTATAGTTATGTTATCATATATTAAATTTCTAAAAATTAAAGATAAAAAATATTTAGTACTTTTAAAATTTTTGAATACCTAACACACAGTTTTTGTAACATCTAAAGCAATTCATACTAATATAAAAAAATTTAAAATATTCAATAAGATTTTTTATTACCTTTGTTAATGCCTCAATTAATAATTTTGACATAGTTTTAATTAAGTCACTTTTTTAAAAAAATAAATAAAACTTATTCTATATAAAATATACATGTCAATTATTAACTTTTATGTTAATAATATTTTATAATTTATTTCTCAATATATAAAAAAATTAAAAAAATATTATTTTATTTATTAAATTATTTTCAAAAATTACAGTTTAGGACGCTAAAAAGATAAAACGAGTACAGATAAAAAAGATGAAAATTGATTATGCAATACTATGAAAGTCTGCATAACTAAAGTTAGTCATTATGTATCTTTTTTGTTTTATTTTATCTATATTTTTTAATAAAAATATTATAACGTCTACGTCTAGTAAGAATATATGTTAAAAGATTGTTAAAATGTTTAAATATTTTTTTAAATTTTTTATTTTCTATTCACAAACTTACGAGTACCCATTATGTATACTATACTGCTTGTTACTCTCTAAGTCCAAGGGTGGGGTTAGACCTTCATATCCATCAACTTTGGCGTTGAGCTAACTGTTTTTATTTGCTAATATCAACATAATTATGGCTTCTATCATATTATAATAATGATAGGGATAAATTTAAAATTTAGATAGATAAATTTACATAGATATTCAAATGTATTAAATTATAAGATCAATTGATATTATTTTTAATACACTTTAGAGGATTTTTTTCTTTTTAAATTAAAAATAAATTTTCAAATAATGTCTCACTATCATAAAAAATCCATAAGAAGGGTGCTCATATATTATTAAATATTTTATGCTAACTTGTAGATAAATGACACAAGAGAAGAAATGAATGCATGGGTACGTCATAATATGCATAAAATACATACAGTTCGAATCAATTGACCTTTAGTATTTTTACATTAATTAAAATTCTCAATTTTAAATTTTTAAACTTTCCAATTCCCTACCAACCTCCCTTCCAACACATGGAGTATAAAGTTTAGCCTGGCATAGAGGTAATTTCACTTCTCCAGTGATTGCACAGATACGTCATAATATGTATAAAATACACACAATTGAATCAATTGGCCTTTAGTCTTCTTACATTTATTAAAACTTTCATACTATATTTGATTGTTCGAATGGAATAAAGTAAAAATATAATAGTTATTCTCAGGAAATAAAATAAGAAGAGAATATAATTTAAAATTATTATTTTCACATTTAATTGTTAGAATAGAATAAGTTAGGAATTAGTATTTTAATATTTGGTTTGTAACTTTTTTTTATTTTAACTCTAATGAAGGAATTTCAAATAATTATAACCGTTACATCATATGTTGTTAATGGCTTTGTTGCGAGTATAAACCGTTGGGGCTCAAACCTCCCCCAAAAAGTGCACCGTGAGAGAAGTAAATTTCTCTTAATTTACAAGACAACCATTGTAAAGTTGCCTTCCCGATGTGGGATTCACAATATTTCTCCCCCTTCAATGGCCGCCACCCTTGGTGGCTTTCACTTTACGACGTGTAAGTCTGCAGTGCGTTACTCCGCTCCATCGCAGTGGTAATTTGTCTGCCCCTTCATAGGTACCATTTTACGGATTGGGGGCTGCTCTCAACGAGAGTACCTATTGCACGTACAAATTGTTGGGATCTTAGTCTCCCCCAATGGTACATCTTGAGAGAAGTGAATCCCCTCTACTTATAAGAAAACCCCTGTGGAGTTGCCCTTGATGTGAAACTCGCAATAGGTTTTGAGGTGTCAAAATTAAAACTTGCAATTAATATTGTTACTCTCTCTGTTCCTGACCATCCTCTAAAATGGCGTTCAAGTAACGTTTGACGACTTCTAAAAATTAAATTAATTAATAATTAAAAAATTATTTTTTGTAAAAAATGAAGAAAATATAAGTGTGAAAGTTTTACAGATATCGAATATCTTGGAAGACACATTAAATATATATATATATATATGGATAATAATTATTATCAATTTTATCCGAAATAATATTTATATGTAATGTAATGCTATCAGCTTTTTAGTATAGCAAGAAGATAAATTAGGGGGTGACTGAATATTTTGTTTACTCAGAGAGTATTATTTGTAGCAGAACATTGTAAATTCAAAATATACATGTAAAGACACTTGCAGTCAATGTTATTTAAAATGTCCCGATATATTTTTAAATGTAATGGTGTTAGTCTTTTCATATAATTTAAATAAAAATTAATTTTTAAATTAATAAATATAAATTTGAGGATTTTTTAGCTAATGATGTTTAGTGATAGCGTTATGATCTTATGTATAGTTATGTTATAATATATTAGATTTTTTAAAATTAAAAATAAAAAATATTTAGTACTTTTAAAATTTTTGAATACCAACACACAGTTTTTGTAACATCTTAAGCAATTCATACTAATATAAAAAAATTCAAAATATTTAATAAGAGTTTTTATTACCTTTGTTAATGCCTCAATTAATAATTTCAACATAATTTTAATTAAATCACTTTTTTAAAAAAATAAATAAATATTATTCTATATAAAATATATGTGTCAATGATTAACTTTTATGTTAATAATATTTTATAATTTATTTTTCAATATATAGAAAAATGAAAGAATATTATTTCATTTATCAATTTTTTTTTCTAAAAAAGCAATTTCGAATGCTAAAAAGGTAGTACAAATGCATGTAAAGAAGATGAAGATTGATTATGCAAAACTGTAAAAGCCTATATAACAAAATTTAGACATTATTTATACGTTTTGTTTTATTTTATCTATATTTTTTAATAAAAATATTACAACGGCTAAGTGTAGTAATAATATATGTTAAAATATGATTAAAATATTTAAATATTTTTTAAGTTTTTATTTTCTATTCATAAGCTTACGAGTACCGATTATTTATACCATAGTGCTTGTTATTTTCTAAGGCCAAGGATTGGGGTTAGACCATCATTCCCATCAACTTTGGGGTTTGGCTAACGGTTTTCATTTGATAATTTTAACATAATTATGACTTCTATCACATTATACTAATGATAGAGATAAATTTAAAATTTATATAGATATATTTGAATAGATATTCAAATGTTTTAAATTATAAGATCAATTGATATTATTTTTAATAAATATCAGATGATTTCTCATTTTTTAATTAAAAATAAATCATCAAATAATATCCCACTACCACAATAAACCCATAAGAAGGGTGCTCATATATTATTAAATATTTTATGCTAACTTGTCGATAAATGACACAGTAGAAGAAATGCATGTACGATACGTCATAATATGCATAAAATACACACAATAGAATTAACTGACATTTAGTCTTCTTACATTAATTAAAACTTTCAATTTAAATTTTCAGACTCTCCAATTCCCTGCCAACCTTCCTTTCAACACAAGAAGTACAAAGTTTAACCCGGCATAGAGGTAATTTCATTCCTCCAGTGAATGCACGGATACGTCATAATATATATAAAATACACACAGTCGAATTAATTGACCTTTAGTTTTTTTAGATTAATTAAAACTCCAAATTTTAAATTTTTAGACACTCTAGTTGAATCAACTAACCTTTAGTCTTTTTACATTAATTAAAACTCATAATTTTAAAATTTCGGACTCTCTCCTGCCAACCTCCCTTCAAACACAGAGGTGCACAAAGTTCAGCCTAGCATAGAGATTATTTCACCCCTTCAATGAATGCACAGATATGTCATAATTACATAAAATACACACTATCGAATAAACTGACCTTTAATCTTCTTACATTAATTAAAGCTTTCAATTTTAAATTTTAAGACTCTCCAATTCTATACCAACCTCCCTTCCAACATAGGGGAGTACAAAGTTTAGCCTAATATAGATGTAATTTCACTCCTCCATTGAACACACGGATATGTCATAATATGCATAAAATACATACAGTTGAATTAATTGATTTTTAGTCTTTTTACATTAATTTAAACTCTCAATTTTAAATTTTTAGACTCTCCAATTCCCTACTAACCTCTTTTCCAACACAGGGAGTATAAGGTTTAGCTTGGCATAGATGTCATTTCACTCCTTATAATATGTATAAAATACACACAATTGAATTAATTGACCTTTAGTCTTCTTATATTAATTAAAACTTTCATACTACATTTGATTGTTAGAATAGAATAAGGTAAAAATAAAATAATTATTTTTAGAGAATATAATAGAATATGAATAGAGTTTGAAAGTATAATTTTCATATTTGGTTGTTGAAATAAAATAAGTTAAGAATTAGTATTTTAACGTTTAGTTCGTAGAATAGTATGCAGAATAAGGTGACAATTTATTATAATAACTTTTTTTATCCTTATTCAAGAAAAAAATATTATTTTTTCTTATATATATATATATATAATTATTATTTAATATAATATATATTTTTATCATATAAAATATATATTTAATAAATATTTAAATAATTACATGTATAAAATATATAATCATATAAAATATAATTATATCTTATATAATATATTTTTTAAATAACTATATATTTAATAATTATATATATTTTTATCATATAAAATATATAATATATATGTTAAATCTATAATAGTTATTATAATATATAAAATATATATTTATTCCTTGTCATGTATAAATACATAATTATTTATAAATAAAATATATATTTATATCTATACATATTTAATAAAATACTTATTACTTTATATAAATTATTATAATACATAATATATATTACATATAATATTTAACAAATATTATAATATAAAATATATATTTATATAAAATACAGATAAAATACAATTAATTATTATAATAATTATATAAAATACATATTTATTATATATATTAAATATGTATAAAATATATTTAATAAATATTTAAATGATTACATGTATAAATACATATAATCAAATAAAATATAATTGTATATTATATAATATATTTTAAATAATTACATATTTAATAATTATATATATTTTAAATATATAATTATAATATATAATTATATATTTTTTAAATATATATTTTTAAATACTTAAAATTATTATATATCTAAAATATTTTTTAAATACTTAATTATTATATAAATATAATTATATTTTTTAAAAATTAATATGGGAATAGTTATTCCCAAATTTTCTTAAATAACTATTCTTTTAAAAATATTTATTCCCTATCAAAATACAATCAAATAGAAAAATAAATATTTTTGAAGGAATAATGTGAAATAAAATTTATATTCTTTCTAACCAAACGTGTAGCCAATTTTAAATTTTTAGACGCTCCAATTCTCTACCAACCTCTCTTCCGACATAGGGGAGTACAGAGTTCAGCCTGGCATAGAAGTAATTTTACTCCTCCAATAAATGCACGAATATGTCATAATATGTAAAAAATATACATAATAGATTTGACTGACCTTTAATCTTTTTACATTAATTGGAACTCCTAATTTTAAATTTTTAGACTCTCCAATTTCCTACCAACCTCCCCTCCAACACCGGGGAGTATAAAGTTCAGCGTGGCATTGAGGTAATTTCACTTCTCCTCGTCAACGACGAAAAATGAAGAAATAACCACCACAAAATAAATAAATAAATAAATAAAAAGGAATTAAATGGAAACTTCTATTGGTCAACTCCCAAAAGTTGACTTCTTCATTCTCATTGATCTTGGGAGGATTCGGGGGATAGGCGCTAGATGACGTCCTTCGCTCAACGTGGGCCGTTCGATCAAAATTAGACGGCCCACGCATTTATTAGGCGAAATATAGTCTCAGCCATCCGATTTTAAAATTAATCGAACGGCTGAGATTTAATTTTATCTAATAAGATTTTGGCCATCCATTTCGTCTAATCTGATGGCTAAAAAACGAGTGCACAGTAATTTCAATTTTAAAGTTTGAATTCCCTCTCTCTCCCTCTAAAATTTGCTCTTCTGCTGCAAGGCTTATCTTTCCCTCTCCTTTTCTCTTCGGTTTCGATTTGTACTGTTCTCCAGTACTTCGTTTCAAATCTCCGGCGACTAGCGCCTAGTATCCGACATCTCCTTCTCAGGCAGGCGCTCCAAATCTCTGGTGGTAATCCATTTTCTTTTGCTGCATTTCTCTTCCCCTTCCATCCTCTTTGCCTCTCTCCTCTGCCTATATCTGTTCTTTTCCTTATTTTTTTATTGGTCACCATTAATTTCGGGCTGAAGGACGCTTAACAGAGGCCATTGGATTTAATCCAATAGCCCCTATTTTTATTATATATAAAAAAAGCTTTTTTTTTTCAAAAAAAATAGGGTGGCATATGAAATCATTGGATTTAATCTAAGGCTCCCGTTTTCATTATATATAAAAAAAGCTTTTTTTTTTATAGAAAAAAGGAAAACATATGCAGCCGTCAGATGTAAAACTCGTCCAACGGCCGTAGATGTAAACCTTAGGTTTATTTCGTTTTCTTTATTTACTGTTCAACGCCGCTTTCTCTTTTTTCTTTTCTTCCTCTTTTCTTATTCATTTTGTTGAGCAGTATCGCTGTTATCATTGCCGCAGTTATAAAGTTTTATATTTATAATAAATGTTAATTATTAAGTGTAATATTTTTTTTAAAATGCGAAATCAAATCAAATCAATTTGACTTATCTTCATCCCATGTTGTAGCACCCAGATAAGAATTGAGGGGTAAACGTTTCTGGGGATTGCAATCTGTATAAATTTCATACGCCCGCTGAGTTAAAAATTAATTAGTAAATTAAATATAAAAAAATATTAAAAAAAATATTAATTTTTATTTTACTAATATTTAGACATTTTAATATTTTATAAAAATAATAAAATACTTATATGTTATATTATTTTAATTAAACATCGACTATTGGATCATAAATGATTAAACAATTAGAGGCTTCCTTTAAATAGATATTGGCAAATATCAGTCTCTACATATAATCTTACAATTTCACAGAAACCTAAATAAGAGGAGGAAATTAAAATTATTTAAACAATTTACATAATTATTAATCTCTTCCAATTTTTTCACCGGGGCTTACCTACAAAAGTCTTCACAAACTAATATTAGTTCTTTAAAAATAAAATAATAATTATTAATAATATTAACTTGTTAAAAATTTCTTTTTCTAATAAATATAAATACATTTTTACAAAAAAAAAAAAATCTTATAAATAAAAACTGAAAAAGTTGGAAATTCCAATCCAACCATTGAAGGCTACATCGTTGATGTTGTACGTTACGTATTATAAAATAAAATTTTAAATAACTTTTAAAAAAAATTAAAGTTAGCAATTAAAAGATTTTTTAAAATATTTTTTTTATTAAATAAACCAGAGACGTAATTTCTTCTAACTTATATTTTAACTATATTTTTTTCTCTCTACATAACACCAACATAGTTCAAGGCATTAAATTTTAGTTTAAATTATATGGTTAACATTATAATATTAATGTTAACAGTGACGTAAATTTTATATATATAATATTATAATATTTAATGCCCTGTAAATTATATATATATATATTAATAAATATAAATAATAACAGATTTTATTTATTAACAGTGATGGAAGCTCCCTATTTTTGTAAATACATTATTTTAAAAAAATATTAAAAATAAAAAGTAAAAAAATTGAATAACAAAAAAATTTATTGAATTGTGACAATAATCCAGTGATTTGCGATGAAAAAAAATTTGTTGAAACGAAGAAAAAGAAAAACAAAAAAGAAAAATAGGTAGAGATTCAGTGTATTTAGTATAAAGGAAGGAAGAGAGAAGAAGATAACGGCTACGGCAATGGCAACGGCTACGGCAACTCTGTTTCTCAGGTGACAGTGACAGCGACGATAATGGTGACGGCTACGATAACAACAACAACAGCGATACTGCTCAGCAAAATGAATAAAAGAAAAGGAAGAGAGGAAAGGAGAGAAAGCGGCGCTAAATGACAAATGAAGAAGGCAAAATAAACCTCGAGTTTATTTCGTCCAGATAAATCTGTGGTTGTTGGATGAGTTTTCAATTTAATGGTTGCATATGCTTCCCTTTAATTATTTTATATATAAAAATGCTTTTTTTTATATATATATAAAGAAAACGGGGGCTGTTGAATTAAATTCAATGACTGCATATGCCTCCCTTTTTTTTTAAAAAAAAAATCTTTTTTTATATAATGAAAATGATGGCCATTAGATAAAATCCAATGGCATCCATTGAGCGGCTTTGGGCCCCAAATTAATGGCGACTGATCGAAAAATAAGGAGAAGAATAGGAATTGGCAGGAGAGAGAGAAAGAGAGGAGGGAAGAGAAATGCAACAAAAGAAATTGGGTTACCACTGGGGATTTGGAGCGCCGGTCGGAGATGGAGAGGACAGCAACTAGCGCTGGCCACAAGAGATTTGGAACAAAGTACTGGAGAACAGTACAGATTGAAGACGGAGAAGAGAGGAGAGGGAGAGATAAGTCTTGCAGCAGAAGATTAGATTTCGGAGGGAGAGAGAGGAAATTTAAAGTTTAAAATTAGGGTTGCTGTACACTTATTTTTTAGTCGTTAAATTAGATGAAATGGACGGCCAAAATCTTGTTAGACGAGATTATATTTTAGTCATCCGATTAATTTTAAAATCGGACAGCTAAGACTATATCTCTCCTAATAAACGCATGGGCTGTTCGATTTCAATCAGATCGGTTATAGTGCGGCAAGAATTAAACTATGAGAGCAAAATAGAACATCATACTAAGGAATTATCTGCTTGAGGAAATAATTTCTTATTGTATAATACAATCCTTATTTCATTTGAATTTTAGGCTTGATTTTGTTAGTATAAAATAAAATTAAATAAAATTTTATTATATCTTTAAGGTGATTCATAATAATATTTATATTATTTATGAAAATAGAATAATATTTTAAAATTGTGACACTGTAACACATGTTAAAATATTTTCATAATACATTCTTTCATTCACATATGGTGAGTTTTTAAGGCTGATTTTTCCTACATTATCTTATGTTTAAAGTCATAAATTTGTTACCGGCTTTACTTTAGAAGTGTTAGCCGCTAATAATCAAATTCTAACGAGAGTTTGGTTAGAAGTTTTACATAGATATTGTAAATGGGTTGTGTTAACCCCACACATGAATTATGCCGGGCCGCATCCGGCCAACTCTCATATCATATCGGTATGACTCATATAATAATAATAATAATAATGATAATAATAATAATAATTGCACAAGCAATACATGTTGAATTTATGACACTTGATCTTTAGTACATTCTCTGAGATGTCAAAAATTAAGTAATTGGATAATTTATCAAGAATAACTTTGTCCTTGGATGAAAAATTAAATAATACAAGAAAGAAAGTTGGTGCCGAACTTACTTGTTTAGGCATGATTAGTAGAATTGTTAGCTTTCATTTATAGTGGAGGCACGCTCATGCATGACTAATGAGATAAGTAATACTCATGCGTGCCGTAAGGGGTATCGTTTGTGTATGTGTTTATTTTCATACCCAATGAGCGCTCATTTGGGTATTTAATGACTTTTTACCAGATTTTTAGCCATTTTTGTTGTTAATTCATGTGCCAATTTGAGTATTTAAGGATTTTTATTAGTTTTTTTAGTTAATTATGGATCGGAGAGAAGAGAAAAAAAGAGAAAAAAATAAGAAAGAAAAGGGAGAAAGGTGATTTCAAAGCTAAATAATATTAGATCTTGATAATGCCAAGGTTAAGATAGGTGCATCTAAGTTATTTTATTCGTTTATTACTAAAATTTCATATTATTGTTTTGATCTTTATTTAAATATATATACATATGATTATTTATTATCCTAATTGACTTTATTTTGTATATATGTCTATTTTATTTAAAAATTTTGATATTTTGAAAAATTATGCCAAATTGTTGTACAATTTATTAAGAAATCTTAAAATCTTAGATATTTGATATTATATGTCTCTTTTATTTAATTATTTGACGAGAATTATATTGTAAAATTTGTAAAAATTATTTATTTTCACTAATAAAAAATTTATATATTTATTATTTGTCTTAGAATAGTTCATTTTGATTAAGTAGAAACAATTATATAAAATTAACGAAATATATTTGTACATATCTAAATATATTAATTGTAAGTAAATATTATTATCTAATATGAATAGGTTTAAAACATAATATTTGACTCCATCTATAAGAAATAATATACAGTCGGTTCACCCATGAATCTTAAATAACGGCACATGACTCGGGCTATAGGGAAATATTTAAAACTTGGCCTTCGATATTTAACCATTATCGGTAAGGTTACCATTGATAATTGATTCTTATGATTTTATTATCATATCACACTTTTCAACATTTCTAAGTTTGACTTGGCAACCAGATCGTGGGCAAGAAGCCATCGTTGCAGCAAGGGCGGGCACAGGGGAGTGGTTGAGTTATTTCCCCTCCGAAGAACCTGGAAATGTGTTTTGTCGAAATCCATGATTAAGACTGGCGAGGCCATGGCGTAAGGGAAACTCACTCGCTCACTCAAGTCTCCCTTTTCAACACGGAAAGAGGAATGGAAATGGGACGTTGCACCAGTCAACTTCCAGGAAATTGCTGGACTTCATCCTCAACGTGAACGGGGGGCTGCAGCGCGGGAGGACATCACAGCCCCTACGACAAGGAAGGGGGCCGTTGGATTCCATGGGACGTTGCACCAGTCAACTTCCAGGAAATTGCTGGACTTCATCCTCAACGTGAATGGGGGGCTTCGGCGCGGGAGGGCGTCATAGCTCCTATGACAAGGAAGGGAGCCGTTGGATGCAAAATCCAACGGCCCCAAACAAAAAAAATAAAAAATATTTTTTTGTTTACTTATATTTTAAAATAATAATAATAAAAATAAATATAAAAATAAATATTTTTTTTAATATTAAATGCGGGCTATTGAATTTTACATCCAATAACCCTACGGCGTCGAAGGGGCTACGCACGTCGCAGCCCCCTTGTTCACATCCTCAACTGCTCCAATTGAATCACAACTTCTGATTCTGGAGGTTCTCATTGACCATGAGAAGTAAAATTATTTGACAATCCAATTGGTTTACTAGCATTTGGTATAATAAATCATTCTCACGAGAATAGATATATAGCTATTGGGATTCAACAAATATTCGTACACAACAATATATCAGAATAAATTTAAATTTTCTATCAACCGTGAAACATTTAAGTATAATGAATAGAGACAACCAATTATATAACGATATATAATTTGAAAAATTTTTAAAAATTAAAGAAAAAAATTATGAAATAAATCCTTTATAATAAAAGTGTTGGTTGTAAATATAATCAAATTTAAAATCTTTTCACTATAATTCAAGTGAATAACTGTTTAAACTTAATTTTCAATGTATCTAACAATTTATAAGAAAAACTGTACTGGAAAAAAGAACAGCTAAACGGTATCCTAAAAATCAATACTGGAGTATTGTGCCAAACCTTGATGAACAACGAAATTCAAGTCGGATCTTAATTGAATGCTTAACGTTTTTCCTTCTTTTTTTATCATTTCTCTCTCTTGTGCAGTATTCTTTGCATTGAAAAATGATCTTGAATACTCTGAAATAACATTAGAAGTGACTTTATAGCAGTGTTGCCCTTTGAATACCTTTCAAACGTATATTAGGCACAACCTTACTAGATAAACAGCATATGAGTACCGTTTAGGCATGCCCATTCTGTTCTTTTTGCGCATAAGCACTCATCATGCGCCTATTAGTAATAAATACTACTTGTTTATTGAAAATATCTTTACTTGATCATACTTAGGACGAACTTTCAGTAAATTCCGTCGCTCGGCCTACTCTTGATCGATCCTCACACGAATCTTAAAGATTTGTCTATTGAGTGTAAAATCTATAAAAAAAAAAAAGATGATTTAAAATTCAATAATAATTTGCACAAAAACTGTCATAGAATGAGCTCTTGAAGATTGCTGCTAATTCTCATTCACCTGGCTACTCTCACTGTTGCCTAGCCAATTCACCATTTTTGAATAAACAGTAACGTTACCACACTAATAAGAGCACTCACATAGAAAGCTTGATGTTACTTGTTGGGAATGTGACAGTTTATTTAAATTATGAGAAAATAATTAACAACTCACAACAAATCAATAATTATAAATAATAAAAATTATAAGATTTTACGTGAATTTTTTTTTTTTCAAATGAGAGGAAAAAATTACAAGACTATCCGTTTAAAATATCCACTATGTGATAAGTTTGATTATACAAACTCTAATAAATACAAGGCCATGACACCTCGTAATAAATGAGCCCAAATAATAATGAATACAAGATAAAAGAGAAGAAATAAGGCCGATAAGATATTATTTTTAACTTTAACAAAGAATATCCAAGGTCGATAAAAATGAAATATGACTTGGAACTCAATTAGATACTCAAACCTTCATCTTCCCTATTTCTTCTCTCTTTCTCTTCATTTTCTCACAATGTCGGCTCTCAAAATCTTAGAAATTATAAAGTGATAATTCTAAAATTGTATCAGGTGTATTTATATCGTGAATGGTGCTCAAGCACTCGTTAGATACGCATTGAGTGCCATCCCTCTTGGAATTGGGCGCACGTGCACCCTCCGCGCGTATCTAGCGCTAATCAATTTGAGAATCCCGCTCGCATAACCCTCATGTGCTCCTTAGATGGCCCCATTCTCAAATCGGCGCACTCGGGCACTATAGGAGCCTATCGCGGGCCATTCTACAACATTCTTAGATTTGTCCAATGCATGTATGCCCTCGTACGTACTATCAATTGACACATCAATTAGGTTTATGGTCGATACAGAAGTAACCTATAAGTCAACACACACTCCTTTCCTTCATAACCTTCAACACCCAAATTGACTATGGCTTTTAGAGTTTTTCTGCAGGCCAAAACCCTAATCAAGTTAATGGAATTGCGATGTGTAGAATGTGTTACCTTCTCTAGCTACCACAGTTGTCTCAAGGTCTCTATTTATCAGCTTACGTTGCTCTGGCTAACCAAAAGGAGACAATCTAATGGTTCGATGTGTTGGGTTTTTTGATCACTTCATTGTGAGTATTCTAACAAATGAGAAGTAATCGGAAGATTGTGTGGGGTTTGTTGGGTTCAAACAACTCGGATTCACTCGGGTGCCTAATACACTGGCTCTTGGTGATTTCTCATAACTTCATTTGAAGCTTCTGGTGCGCCTTGATAATGACTCGGCTCCACCAAATCTCATCTGCTCAACTTGCCATCTTACAGATGATCTGTCACGTCGTCTCTATCATTTTTGCACCTTCACCAGTTCCTGTGCTTTTTGCAAACGGCGCATACTCTATATTGCTTAGAAGACGTGCCCTGCAAGCCAACTGCTCTCTGCATGGACGACACATGCTCTGAAAAAGCCTACGATCAACTCTATTGCACAGACTCAATAGGTCAACTTTTCGTTGACCGGATTCTGCTCTTAGCTGGTCAACACCCCATTAACCGGCTTCTACTACCCGACCGCCAGTTTCTCGCCTTCTCTGCAAAAGCACTTCGAAAATTTACTCCGGATTTTCATTGCAAAAATGCCACTCTGGCATTTTGCTCTCAAAAAATCCACTCTGAATTTCGACTCTAGAAACCACCTTTGGAAATTTCACTCTGAAATTTCCTCTCCGGAGAATCCTCTTCTGGTCATCGGGCCTTTACTGTATAAAGTCTTCAGGCTTTTTATTGCAGCCAGTTTGCAGCATTACGCACAAACTCTGTATGATCTTTCGATGACGTCTCCATTTGTTGAGCACCCACAAGGGAGTGACCAAACCAAATAGGGTTTGTGTGAGAATCGGAGTGTTTGTGCATGTGACGAAGTGACTAAAGGACAACCAGGTTGTAGAGACTAGAGTGCATATTAGTTGTAGAGATCGGAGGGCAGATTAGAATGTCGGCCGAACTAATGAGGGCCGGCCAAGCTACAGGGGGATGGCAGGACAGATGCTGGCTGAGGTTGGTTGGACAGATTTTGGCCTAGGGCGGTTAGGACGAAGTCGGCCAAACTGTTGGTTTGAAGACAACTGAATATTTTATACTGAAGGATAATCGGCTATCGGTCTCAGACATCCAAAATAAAAAGTGCACGAAGACAATATGTGGAAAAATGACTGACTAGGTGTAACAAATCACCTGCAAAGTTTAGAATAGGTGATTGACTTGTAGAGTCGGTGATCAACTTGTAAAATAGGTGTCGCCTGTGAGGAGATTTCTCTATACATATATATATATATTGATTTCGCTACTACTTTGGGAGACAACAGAATAATACAAGGAGTTGTGCTTCGCTCTTGTATTCTGTTTTTTAGATTTCTGTAATCAAAATTTTACATAGTGAAACTTATGGATTAAGTGTCCTATGATTTTTTTTTCACATTCAGAAGAAAATTTTTACGTAAAATTGTGTGTGTCTAATTTCTTCTTGTCCTTTTGTAATTATTGTTCGTCATTATTATCACTGTATTCTTTCCTTTTGGTCCAACTCTTGCCAGTTGACCTCCAATACAATGATTGCATGCTACGATATAAGAATCGCTCTATATTTGGAGTCGAGGAAGACAACCTACCTTTTACATGTGAAATTTGATTAACGCCTCTGGTGCGGATCAGTTATGCAAGACACTGGGAGACTTGATGAGCAGCTTGCAAACTCATGCTGCGTTAGGGAATTCTCGTCGTGAATTTGCAACTGGAGAAGTGAATGCCTCCAGCTCTCAGACAATATATGCACTTAGTGCACTCCAGATTTATCGCAGTTGGATAGTCTCGGTAACATTATTAGTCAGATCACAAACTGCTGTAGTGGAAAGGAAGGACGAAGGGTTGCTGGACCAAGCTGTAATCTTAGATTTGACATATTTAAGTTTTATGGTTCTACTGATATTACCACAGCCACCGCCACCATCACCTGCAGCAGTATTATCTCCTATACCATTGTCAACCAATACAAGAAATGCCACAGGTAAAGAATTCATTATTTCATGCTTACCTCAGTGTGATGTGTGTAAGAACTTCCTGCCAAAATTTGTCAATTGGACTATCATAGCAAAACAATGGAGATTAGACGGCATAAGGCTTCCAATATGGGCTTTGGATAGGGCTGGACTATGCAACCTTATCCTTATAATGCATAGAACTTTTGTCTGTTGCAACGTCAATGGCTTCAAATTATGCCCTCCATGTCACAATTAATAATTACTATGTCAAGAACTTATGTTATGGTTCTCAGACATCCATTGAGTAAATTGTGTTTTGACATTCTGATCAATTGGATTGTAGCCAGAGCCTAAATTTTAAAGGGTCCATTCATCTTTTCTTTTAAAGTTGTGCTGTCACATGTCGTCCCCTCTCGCCCCCAAAAAAAAAAAAAAAAAACCAAAAGAAATGGAAGGAGCTGTTTGGGATTTTAGGCTTTGGATGTCCTGTCTTTCATTTGATAATGTAGAAGGAAACGTCGTTCTTATTATCTATGGTGCATTGTTTAAGCTCCACTCTGTGATGCCTGTCACAGTAGCTTACCGTGTCCATATAGGTATTGCATTTAAGCCCCTCACGTTTGAGGAAATATTAGAAGATTCTTAAGAAAAACAATTAATAAGGTTGCAAATTTTAATTGGCCCCTTTGTTATGATTTTGAAGATTCACATGTTACCATGACGTTATTATATATATACTGTTAGATTTTGATTACTTTTTTATAGGTGTTATAATAGACGGATAATCATTAGAGGTGTTGGGGTTCAAACAACCTGGATTCACCCAATCCGCCGCAATGGAAACCCGAACCTCTTGTTATCGCCAGCTACCAAACAAACAAAAGAGATGCATAACATTTTTAACGTGAAAACTTTTTACAAATTGAAGGTAAAAACTACATGACAAATTTTGAATAATTTTACTATATAAAATCGATTATAAAAATCCCGAGATAGAATACAAGCAACTCACATTGGCTACACAAGCCCCATTGAGGACTGAGAATAAGAAAAATAATCACCCAAAGTAAGAAAATTCTCATTCTCTCTTATCTCATTGTTTTTCTTTTATCGTTCCTCTTACCGTGCTACTCTCTGCCCCCACATTTTATAGACGGTAACCTCTGTTTTACCCCCGCACACATGCGGCCTGGCACACAACGTTCCTTGTGATTTCTCACCTATTGGCTTGACGCCCCTTGGTGATTTCATAACCACTAGCACAACTCTTAATGCCTAGCACACATTGCTTGAAGCTCCTAGTGCCTTTTATAATGACCCTAGTTCTAAATCTTCATCTGCTCACCTAGTTGATTTTGTAGATGATTTGTGCCACATTTTTACCAGTTTTTGAACTTTCTGCAAACACATGCCCTGCAAGATAGTGCATACTTTGCACTGCACAAACACTTGCCCTGCAAGTCAATTTCCAGCTCTAAAAAGGCCTGCCACAAATTCCGTTGTACAAACTCAGCCAGTCAACCTCTTGCTGACTGGCTGGTCGTCCTTTGGCTGTCTTGTTGATTGCTCCAAATTCACCATTTGTGCGAACTGGCTATTTTGTCCAACCGTGGCAAAATGGTGCAATCAGGCAAAATGGCACAACCGGCCATTTTTTTCCAAAGCTAGCGCTGTTACATACCGGTCAGTTTTAGCCATACTGGTAAATCCATCCATACCGATAAATCATGGCATACATGGACAAGTCCAAGCCTGTCAGCACTCCACTGGCAAATCACCACAGGTTGAGCAGTCGCCAATGTCCACTCTCGGACTAAGAAAAGACATACATGAGAGGAGTTTCCTATTCCTCAGCCGTAGGAAGCCTCATGTATGTCCTAGTATGCACCAGGCTAGGCATAGCACATGCTGTTGGCACAGTCAGCTAGTTTCTGTCCAACGCTTCAACATGGCTAAGTCCAAGCCTGTCAGCACTCCACTCGCAAATCACTACAGGTTGAGCAGTCGCCGATGTCCATTCTCTGACGAAGAAAAGACATACATGAAAAGCGTTTTCTACTCCTCAGCCGTAGGAACTTCATGTATGTCCTAGTATGCACCAGGCCAGGCATAGTACATGTTGTTAGCACAGTCAGTCGGTTTCTATCCAATCCAAGAAAGGAGCACTGGTCTGTAGTAAAGTGGATCTGAGATACATCCGAGGAACTTCTAAGAGGTGCTTATGTCTTGGAAGTGACAAGCCTCAATTGGTGGGCTACTCGGATGTTGATATGGTTGGCGACGTTAACAATCGCAAGTCAACTTCTGGATACTTGGTGAAATTTGCAGGATAAGCAATCTCCTGGCAGTTCAAGTTACAAAAGTGTGTTGCTCTTTTTACTACTGAAGTCGAATATATTATCGTGACAGAAGCTTATAAGAAGATGTTATGGATGAAGAATTTCGTTCAGGAATTGGGCATTAGATAAGAAAAGTATACAATACTTTGTAACAGTCAGAGTATCATTCATCTCTACAAGAACTCCTCACTCTATTCCAGATCAAAGCATATTGATGTGCGATATCATTGGGTGATAGATGTATTGGAAGCCGGCCTACTGTCACTGGAAAAGGTTGACATTGAAGAGAACGGGGCAGATATGATGACTAAGATTCTACCGAAGGAAAAAAATGAAGCATGCTATAGGTTGGTCGGGATGATAGACTTAACTTTCTCACGGTCGTGAGGGAAAGTTTGTTGGGATCACTCCCATGTGAAAATTCCTAAGACTTGGACGGAGCACGAATGTATTAGAAAGAAAAAATTTCGATCAACAGAGTTGACCGAATTTCTCTGGATGGTCAACTCTTCTGGTTAGTATGTTAATCGTCATAAGTTATGAGTCATCTGAAGAAGCATGACGGGCTACTTCGACCGGTTAACAGTGTGGTTAACTGGCCAATATAAAACGACGGACAACAGAGTTGACAAGTTGTATTTGAAAGATCTGAATGACTGTCGTATCCAAAAAGTGTACAGTTGACCTACCCTTTTGGGTGATTGTTAGAAGTCATTCTCAGGACTCCAAAGACTGATCGGTCTGTGAGAGCAGGCATGCACTGTCTGCTACACAATAGCACGTGCGCATGCAAGCAGACCTTGGAAGTTGAATACCAACCACCAAGTTAAGCTATGGTGAGAGGCGTGTATATATATATGTGTACTTTGCATATAGAGAAGTGCATAAGACGAGAATAAGAAGAATGAGAAGATATCAGTTAAGTAGAGAGAAAGAGTGTAACAAATGAGCAAAAGTGAAAAGAAAGAGAGTTGTGAGTAAAAACCAAGTGTGAGAGCTTTTGTTTACTTTTACTCTGTTCTTATTTTTGCCTCATGTAAGTTTTTTCATACTTAGTGATTCTTTGTAGATTTAGTGTCCCGTTATTTTTTTCTTATTTTAGAAGAATTTTTTACGTAAAATTTGGTATTCATTTCTCTTCTTTTATCTCTACTTCACAGTGCTTGTGTACTTTATCAGTTGGCTATTCATTCCGACTAATAGAAGAGACTATTCTTATATTCTGGTTAGTAGACCGTCCGTTGCCAGTCAACAGAAGTTGACATTGAACCTTTTAATCAGTTCTGAGGCTTTTGATTAGTCTGATAATCCATTATGTATAGCTTTGATCTGCTGAAGTAATGTGCTTGCAATCATAAATGTGCATTATTCGTATAGTGGTATATCAGTTTATGCTTCTTATTTGAAATATATGAATATCAATTTTAGCCGTAGGCCCAAATTATGGAGGAAGTAATGCTTTTTTACCTCTCAAACGTTGAATTTAAACCAGCTACGGTCTTTTTTAAAAAAAAAAATCCTAATTGTCCAAATTTTTATAATGAAATTTCCACATGAAGTATAAGAAATGATAAAAAGAAGGCCAAAAATTCGAAGAGACCTAGTCCGAAGGTCAAACTGCACAAGAAACCCCGTTGTGTAAGAAGAAGTCCCTGCAGCGAGGACGCTACCCGAGTAGGAGTTGGTTTCTTACAGAAGAATTTGCAGCTACGTTTGCAGGGGCAGATTCAATGAAATTGGAGTAAATATATAGAATATTTTTACAAAATTTATCATAAAAAATTATGACTTTTATTTTTTTTAATTTTTATCCAATAAAAATTTAAAATAATTATATTATTAATATTTAATTAAAAAATAATAAAAAAATTGACTAATCTCATAAAAACAGGTAGGCCATAGTACATAACGTGCTTAACAGAAAATTATTTTAAGATTAATAAAATTAATACATTTTTCGGATCTAAATTACTATAAAAATTAAGAAGTTGAGTAAATCATTTAGCTGATCCGAGAGGTTACGGGTCTAGTCTTCATAGCTAAAAATTTTAGCTTTGCATACCACAATAACTTAACGAGATGTCAGATGTATATGAGATTTATTTTTTTATATATTTTTTGATATTTAAGTTAAAAATTTTTCTTAAAAAAATTAAAAGATATAGAAATAAAATAAGTAGGAGAAAAATGAAGAAAGAAGGCGATGAGGATGAAATTATGAGGATTGGACGGATTGATTTTTGTTTTTGCACGTACTCTTTGCCGACGTTGGTATGCCTAAATTAGACTTGTCCCCAACTTGGTTAAAATATTATATTTATAGTTGGGGTTTAAACCAATAGATTAGCTCATAATCGTTGCCTATAATAAATGTATTAAATTATATTAAATGTTGATCGTTACTTATGATGTATAGTTATTTTTTAAATTAATTTAGTAACTATTTAGAATATTAATAGAGGACTTCGATTCTATTGTCACAAGATTGGATTATTCATATATGCATTGTTACCATTTCGATTAATCGTAATCATTTGTTAGGATTAAAATACTTTATTTATTATTTTATTGTATTTTTATTTGTCTCAATCTTATATTTTATCTACTGTTCAGTCATTTCATTCAGAAAGTCGATATGGTCTTGTGCATCCATATTCGGATTACTAGCACTTGGACCTTGCTTCTATTTTGGGTTGGGCCAACCGTACTTGGGTCATAACCAACAAAAGGTTTTTAGTTTAATTAGTAATATATTATTTTTAATTATTATGTATTTATAAAGTAATAATATTTACTTAAAAAAATAATAATTATTTTTTTTAAAAAAAAATTCAAGTTGTTTTTGTCAACCTCCAGAACGTTTTAATTTGTCAACGTCCAGTGTGAATACTCATACTTTGTCTTGTATTTTGACATTGGCTGGTCAATATTTACTGGTCTTCTTAATATAAAAAATTAAGATAAAAAATAAAATATAAAAAAATTACAAAAATTAAGAAAGGCTCTCAAAATGATTTTATCATTAATTTGAGGTTTATATTTCAAAATATTTATATAATACAAAGCAGTAATATTATTATTTTGTGTAATTATTTATTTTTTAATTATTTTTTTCTTTTTCCAATTGGAACTGGACGACTTCGTCGTAAAAAAGCAGCAACCTGTTTGTACAAGACATCGGAACAAAGGTTTGACTCTCTCTCTCTCTCTCTCTCTCTCTCTCTCTCTCTCCTTTGAAGACGCGGTGTTTTTAGATAAGTGACAACTTAATATTATCTGCGCTATATCATTCTTCCCTAATTGCAGGTTTGCAGAGAAACTAGTAAATTGAGAGGACGATGATGAGAACCTCAATATTGTTGTTCATTCTCTTTCACTTGGCTCCTCTCACCGCTGCCCAGCCAGATTTCTTGTACCATTTCTGTATGAATGGTAACGGTAACTACACCAATACTAGCACTTACAAAGAAAATCTGAGCAAACTCCTTTCCTCCATAACCTCCGACACTCAAATAGACTACGGCTTCTACAATGTCTCTGCTGGCCAGGGCTCTGACAAAGTTAATGGAATCGCGTTGTGTAGAGGTGATGTTACCGTCTCTACCTGCCAGAGTTGTCTCAATGACTCTTCCTATAAAATTACACAGAATTGTCCTAATCAAATGGAGGCAATTGGATGGTACGACGACTGTATGCTACGGTATTCAAATCGCTCTATATTTGGGGCGAATGAAGAGAGCCCTGAATTTTTCATGTGGAATCCAAATAATGCTTCTGAT
>BSYO01000005.1:25965440-25986407 GCA_033239525.1 Nepenthes gracilis | reverse complement strand
TGTTTACTTAGCATCCTTCCTTTGTGCATGTGTATTGTTTTCTCTTTACAGGTTACCCAACCTAGACTACCCCTAAGTCGGGAAGGTCTTCACCCTCTCGTTAAACCCTGGTCATCCAGGAGGCCCATAAGCGGTCGAACTTGAATCTCGGTCATCCGAGCGGCCCATTAGTGGTCGTATCTAAACCTTGGTCATCCAAGTGGCCTGATAGCGATCAAAACCTTAGGGGGCTTATGCAGCACATGCAACGACCTTCTCTACGAGGAGATAGTGTGATCAGTCAACGACGGTCGAAGGGAGAAACATCCTTCTCAAACGTTGGCTGTCCAAGTCATCACTTGGACAGCGCCACCAGGCTGGTTAACACAACCGCCTGCGAAGCCTAAGAACCTCGCTTCTTAGGCAGCCCAACAACGGCAGCCGGCCAACCAAGTTGGCCACCCAATGCAACAAAGCATGTTAACACCAAATGCGATTAAAGTAAATGGACACAAAAGTGAAAAGAACTTCCATTTTATTGCTTTGAACGTGTTACAAATTACATAAGTACAAAGGAGGTCCTAAAAATGTACAAAAGGTTACGGGGGCGGCGGAGGCCCTTGAATATCATGGGGCTCCCCCACGAGGTCGTCTTTGTGTTGCGCCGCTCTGTTGGACAGATTGATGAGCTCAATTGGGAAGTCAGGATCAATCAACCGCGCAACGTGCCGACTGACGTTGATCCCCTCCAACAGCCGCACGTGCATCATGCCCGCGACCTCGTGGGGGCAGATACGGAGACTCAGATCGTTCTCTAAGGTTGCTACTCGCTCGGCAAGCTGTTTGAGGCGCACTTTGCCTCGTTCTTCCTTCTCTTTTAAGCGAGCAACCTCGGCCTTCAACTTAGTGTTCTCCGTTTTCACTTCGGCCAAGACCGGCTCGAGGGCTGTAGTATCCTCACGGTGCTCGCTCCCCGAAGCAGCCAGCCTAGCATCCAGCTAGGCAATCTCCGCCTCCCTATCGGCAATCGCCTGGTCACGCTGCTCCACCTTCTTGGAGATGGCAGAAATCATCTTCCTCGACTGCACAAGAGAAAAACAAAGAACAAGTCACAAATCTGAGGAAGGAGAAAGTACGAGGAAGTCATCACCAAGAATCATACCTCACAAAATCTCCTTGTGGGCCTCTCGGGCCTGACCTCCAGACCTGGCCCAGGTGGCGGTGGACCAGGAGTATCCTCTCGAGCCAAGTTAGTGGTAGTCTCCTCGAAAATGCTCTCCAGCAGCACTTCAGTCTCATCCATGGCTACTGTGGGCTCCTCAATGGCAGCCTCCACAGCAGCTGTTGAAGGATCAAGCTCTACCATTGGCTCCACAGCAGGAGTCTGCGCAACGGGAGAGCTAACGGATGGCTCTCGTGCCTCCACCGCTGGCTCGCAAGAGGGCTCCGTTAACACCACACAAGGCACCACTTGCAGCACGGGCTGCGCTAGGATGACTCCTTCTCCGGATTCCACTGGCCAGTTTTCACAGGTCGCCTCCAGGTCCGCAGTACTACCAGGTCCACTGCAGATCCCGACAGTAATATAATTGATGCGGGACGACGACGACGAAGACGTCTCCAGCACCTTCTCAAGCAGCAGGCCAATAAACCCTTCATCAGTGTGACGCATGCGAATGATCATGCCCTTGGAGTCCTTCAGCCTCATCATCCTTACTGGCGACGTGGGTTTTTGAACCGGGGAAGGCGGTCCCCAATTCACCTTCCTAGTCTCTGCCCGAGAAACAAGAAAATCTCGTATGAACTCATCAGGGTTCTCATTGACCAACTCAGTCAACAATTCTACGGCCGCCATCTCCGCCACAGATGGCATCCTTGTATACGTCTTCGGAACCTAGCCCCAGTCCTTCGCAAGGGGCCAGGTCGTCCCCACACTCACAAAAAAGAAACGATATTTTTATTACTTAAGCGAGTCGTAGATGGCTGTATTTATCTTCAGGCCAGAATGGGGGACGAGTGATATCCATTCACCCCCCTGGTTTATTTTGAAGAGGCCCCTCACCATCGATATTCTTAGCTTCTTAGAACGTTTTCGAAGAAAAATACGTAGAGTGCAGAGATACCGGACAGCATTGACGTGGAGTTTGGCGATTGGGACTCGTAGGGCTCGCAAAACGGACAGCAAATCATTCGGCAACGGAAGACAGGGACCGCTCCTCAGGTGGGCCTCATAAACTGTGATATGCCCGCCCGGTGGAGCAAAGGCTCTGTCATCCCTTCCGGCGACCCTCCAAGCGATTTCCTTTGGGATGTTGAACTCTACGCACCAGGCTTTAGTGTCCCCCTCTCTGAGGACAGAGACGATGTCTGCGATGGATGCCATGGTTTGCAGGAGGGACTAGGGTTTCTGAGAATGAAAGTTGGAGACTAAGAAGACAAAGGCTAGGAGGCGTAAAAGGTTTTCGAAATGTAGAGGGAAACTTAAACGGCAAGAATGCTTTAAAACCCCTCATTAAGGACGCCGTCAGTCCTGCCACGTGTCGCCTCCCTACTCGGCTCTTCAAAAGACGGATATCTGACGAATTAATGACCAAGATATCCGCCCAACCAAGAGAAGACGCGTGTCTTCTTCTGGCCTGCAAACCGGCTGATGGCCACGCGTCAATCAAGATCGGCGAAAGTCTTTCGAAATCGGCAAGAAGGTCAGCTGATTCAATCGATATTTTTTCTGAATCGACTAAAGGCGATCAACCGCTCGTCAATATTCTTTTCCGGAATCACTAAAGACGGCCCTTGATTCGTCAATATTCTTCTTCGGAATCGACCCAAAGGCGATCAACTGAAGCAGCTGTCAATATTCTTCTCCGAAATCGATCAAAGACGGCCGACGCTCGTCGATATTCTTTAGGAGTGGCCAAAGACGGTCAATGACTCGGTCAACATCCCACTCTGCCTTTCATGGGGTCCTCCGAAATCCTCAAACGACGAAGAAGGGCATCCCACCATGAACATACCGGAGCCCAAAATTCTGGCCACCGGCATGGGAGGCTAGTGATGGGTACACCGGAATATGGGTTGGCCCATGGTCAACGGAGGCCCAAAATGGCATACTAGATGGTCAACTTAAAAATGGCCCAATAAGACGCGAAGGCCCAAAGCCTGAAAGGCCCAAGACGGTCAACGCTAGCGTTGACCGTCTAGACTCCAACAAGCGGCTAACTCGCGTGCAGACGGTCAACTCGAGCGTTGACCGGAATCAATGTAGCAACAGGCTAAAAATAAAAGGCTTTTTACGGGTCTAGCCCATTTGAGCCCATGATCAATCAGACGGCCAGCAACGGCTCTCCCAGCATCTTCCACGATCCCAACTGACTCCCAAAATGGATATTGACAAAATCGGCGCTCTTCTCATAAGGAAGGCGCCCGATTTTTTCAATCTCCTACCAATTGGGACACTCCAACGGTAAAATACACAGAAAGAAGGTGGGCAATTCGGAAAGCCGCTGACCGCCGTGGAAGGAAACTATCTTGGTCCATTTGGCAACTGACATCAACTCTGAAAGGCAGGCTAACCAAGAACAAGCAGGAGATCACTCCTTTCGAAAGAGGGAGATGACCCTATCAGTCATAAATAAACCCTAGAATTTTCATTCGAGGTACGCTAACTTTTACTCACGCAAGCTCTTACTAACACAACGCTCACAACGACAACAGAGATAAACTGACAATTCTCTACTCTCTGCTGACACTCAAAAAACCCAAGGCATACGACGTGCTTCTGACAGCCATTTACTGCCTCCCCACCATCCAGATTCAAGAAGACGACTTTACCTCTCTTTTATTTGGAGATCCACACACTCTTGCTCTCTCTCTCTTTCAATTCTCAGTCTCAATAACCTTATCATATTTCGAAGGCTGTTTACTGATTTGAGCGTCGGAGTGTTTTCGGTGAGACAATTTTTCGCCGATACACTGACCTCTTGTTCGTTTTAGTAGTGTGCAGGATCCAAACTCAGTGAACGGAGTTAGAACCAGGATAAGCGAATCAACCCGAATCTATTTAAAATTCGGATCCGAGGACGCATAAAAAAAAATAATCGAGAGACACAATTCTAAATCCTTCTTTAAATACCTTTTATGATACACGTAATTACACCTTCAAAAGATCTCGAATATTTCTCCTCACAATCTAAAATTATTATATCTGTTAAAGAAGAGATAGCCATTACTCTAAACTGTTGCACCCGAATTTGACTAAGATAACACAAATTTGAATAACGGAGAATATTATATTCTAAATTCGACAACTTGTTCTTTATGTGCAACGTGCAGTATTCGAAATATTTAATTTAGGATTTATTACAAAGTTTTTTGGGTCAAACCTATTATTTAAATACACTTGAGGTATATTTACTAAATACCCATACTAATATCCAATTTAGTACAAAGATAAGGAATAATTGATTATAAAAAAAATATAAGTGGTCATCACGTATCCTATGTCCATTTCTGAGGTCTTAAAAAGTCACCAGTGAAGATATACACACAATACATGTAGTATTATTATTAGAACTATACATCTACCCATCAAATGATAAATTGATCAGATTAAGAAACTAAAGCTATCTAACTCATCATGTGTTCAATCAAGGCAAAAGTTTTAGATCCATGTTTAGTTAAATTGTAGAAAATTTATTATTGTTATTGTTAAAGGTTATTTACTATCAAATAATTAATATTATTATTTATTATTATGGTTTGTTTGTTATTGCTAAAAATGTTCATCATAAAAATAATATTTAATTAGTATAATATTTAGTCATTTTTGTTAAATTATTAAATAATCAATAATACTTTTTTTTTATTTTTCTAGATATATTTATTTATTTCTCTCTTTTTTTAAACACGGTGCGAAAGAAAAATTCTAAGAAATTAAACAAATATGCAAGAATTATTATAATTTTCTTGTTAACTGGACTCTATTATTCTCCCAAATCAAGCGAGAAGAGATGGAGGGTGAAAATTATGATATATCAATAAAATATAAAAAAAATTAATTTTTTAAATATTTTATTACTCAATCATAGCCTTTACAAGTACATGAAAATTCAAATAGAGGGAGGACTTTTAAAGACCACTAAATATAAGAAAAGTTTGGTATACTTTTTAAAAGTAGCATTAAATCAGAAAAAAGTATACTAATATTTTATATATTTAAAACGACATAATTAAAGTACATGAATTTTTTTAAGAAGGATTATATTGTAATTTTTTTATAAAAAATAACAATAAGTGTATAATAGAACTATCCGATATTTGTTTTATAAATAAAAAAAGAAAAATAAAGAAGAATGAGAAATAAAAAATGAAAAAAAAACACTGAAAGAATATAAAATAAAAAAAAATAAAATAGTCGACTAAAAGTCATTCCGAAGCAAGCAAGCAGATGTACGTACAAATGTAGCCAAGGAATTAAAGGCAGGCACTCAGAAGAAGCAAACCAACTTCTCTTCCTTACCTTCCCTGTTCCTTCCTGATCGTACGGACCTCATCCATGGCTGCCGAAATCATTCCTTTTTCTTTTCCTCTCTTTTTTTTGGGTTTTTGATGAGTACAATTCATTCCCTTTTCGCGAAGGAGAAACAGTAATTGGAGACTCATTAATCCGCCAAACATCGCTACTACTATGCCTTCCGCGATCATCTTCAATCCCTTCGTCTTTCCTTCTCTGTTTTTTCTGATCAGTTCCACCATTCCTACAACCATATCTACCCCAGACTTTGTGTACAAAGATTGTTCAAACGCCACTTTCGCAACTAACAGCAGTTACCAAACAAATCTAAACTCCGTACTGACTTCCCTCTCTTCAAACTCCACCACACAAAGCGGATTCTATAACACAACCGCCGGGGAGGGAGGAGCCAGCACAATCTACGGCATCTTCCTCTGCCGCGGGGACGACACCGAAGATGTTTGCAGAACCTGCGTGGCCACGGCGGTGAGTGCCGTACCCCTGTATTGCCCGAACAGTAAGCAGGCTATAATCTGGTATGACGTGTGTATGATTCGGTACTCGAACGCATCTTTCTTCGGTAAATTGGATGAATCATTTATCCTGTATATGTGGAATGTACACAACATCACAAATAATGTTACTGGGTTTACAAATTTGCTGGGAGATACCATGAACACTATAGCGATAACGGCGGCGAAGGGCCAATCGGGCAAAAAATTTGCGACTGCAGAAGCTAATTTTAACGTCTCACAGAAGTTGTATACGCTGGCACAGTGCACGCCGGACCTGTCCTCCAGCGACTGCTATACCTGTCTGACGGATTGTATTGGGCGGCTTCCAAGCTGCTGCAGCGGAAAGCAAGGCGGTAGGGTGCTGTTTCCTAGCTGTAACATTAGATACGAGATCGCACTCTTCTACGAGAACACCACCACCGCCCCCGCCCCCGCCCCCGCGCCCGCGCCTGCCCCTGCCACACAATTGGTTGAGCCTCCTCCTCGTCCTCCTCCTGCCACCGGTAAGTCAATGGCACCAAAATATTTATCACGTTTTAGTCGTATGACTGTCTAAAAAGTTACGACATGCTCGGCAAAAAGGAAATTAAGTCTAAAAAATATTTTATTTATTTTTAACACTATCAAATTTTGATAATATATATTATGCAATCTGAAAATTTAACTAAATTTTTACTAATATAACTTTGATAGTCAGATCTAAAAAATTATAAAATAATAATAAAAAAAAGGTAATATAACTATAAAAATTCAGGATACAATAATGCTAAAGTTATTCTATTAATTAGTTTGGCGATGTGATGTCCATGATGTTGATTGGTTCGTAAAAATTCACCATTGCACTGCCCGCCAATGGGTCCCGCCAAGTGATCCATTGTCGAGAAATATCACAAAATCTAAAAATTTTAGGTGATAGCTATTAGTTTAAAAGCTGTAAAAGAAAAATACTTTCATATCAAATCTTAATTTGTTGTTCATGATATATATATATATATATATATATATATAATCATAATCATATTCCCATTTGATCACATATAAAATAAACTTGGTCACGAAATCCCCCGTCCCTGTGAGTTTTGGTGCTAAAAATTCAAGAGTTATTAAATTAATTTCTTTTAGAAAATTAATATTTACTTTGTACGCGTGACAACATATGATAATCATGTGCTTAATGTTTGACCGGTGGATGTGAGTGTGACAACTGAGAAGAAACCATGACTTGGCCTCCAATTGGCCGGATTTGAAGAGTAGTCAACAAGTGGTATTCAAATCTCCTACGTAACGTATTCTTTGCGGCCCAGAACCGATTAACTCATTCATTGTGAAGTCAGCTGAAAGCCCAGGCCCAATAGATGACCCCAGCACTAACCTGTCTTGGCCCTAACAATACATTTGTTGCATGAAAATTATTTTTTGCACTCGTTTAAATTTTTATTTCAGGGTATAATTATTATATTGTTAAAAATATAAATAACTAATGTTATTAGAAGATATTTGGATGCATAAATAAAATAATATATGAATAGAATAATTATTCTTAAATAATAAAAAAAATTTAAAAATAATATTTTATTATTTAGTTTGTCACTTCAAATATGTAGAAGTTAGTTGGTGATTAAGTTACCAGTGTTTAGTACAAAGAAACAACAATATAATTAATATAATATAAATTTTTATCATTTATCAAAAATAAATTTAGATATATAAATTGCACATCTTTATAACTCCCTAACCAACACTCTATTACTGGCTCACACTTACGATATAATCAGCACACAATGTAAAGTAAATTTTATGAGAAAAAAGTTATCATCTGATTCAAAATTGTTAATGGAGACCAGGGCTAACTTATTCCTTTGTCTATAATGAATTTATATTCCAGTAAAAATTGTTATTTTCTAGACTCACTAATTTGGAATAAAATTTTAATTCTACCCCACTATACATACTGCAAGAATATAGTGCACTATACTGAATAAGTATTTTCATCGGTCACTGTCTACTTTTTTTGTCTGCCACAATCACACGTTGTCATTATTAGCCGTCACCATAAAATACTAAAAATAAAAACTTATTCCTTGCCAAAATCTTATTACAGATTAAATTTATATTTTTTGTGCAAACTAATCGACATCTTAGCTTTCCAAAAAGATTTCCCAATCAACAGAATAACAATGAATCTCAACACACGTGATTCTCCAATTAGTTGTTATCACAAAGCTAATTAGCTTCCATTATTAGTGTATTAAAACTACTCCCACGTAGTAGTATCGTAACTGTACCCATACAACCATTTTCAAAGCCAATGTCATGCACCGATCAAATCAAAGCCATCAACCCTCAAGTATATCCTCCAACACCATCACCAAAATAGCTTTTACAGCTTCACTATGTTGCTAAAGAGACACTAGAACCGGCTTATGGCCTATTTCTCTGCCAATGAAACCTTAGCCGGTGAATGCACGTTTGAAAATGCTTGGAAGTTAAAAGCAATCATTTCGTATTATGAGCGCATGCTAAGCTACTCAAACCGACTTATCTTCTTACATCTTCTAACCAAGCCTTCTGTGTAATGTGTGTAATGTTTTCAACAATACTGATTTGTAGAAGAAAATGGATTATGAATGGGGCAATGATACTAGTAGCTGTGAAAAGCATCCAAACATATGTAAATTAGCTCACATATATTAAACATTATTAAAATTTAAAAAAAGTTAACCTATTAGGCTATGAGTCAAAATTATGAGCCATTATAATTTCATTGTAATATCTATTGTAGGATCTTTTGAATTGACATATAACTATAATAATCTTTCTCTCATTGGTGCTAGCATTCCCACTAAAGTGAATCTCACAGTATCACTAAACTATAGGCTTTTATTATCCATATGTTACATCTATACTAATAAAAGAGAGGGCAAAAATTCATAGTGTTATCATTCATAATATTTACTCATGCTTATGCATAACTGCTGTTGGTACCCGTTAAAGAAATATTTGCATTGGACTTTAAACTTAAATTGATTGAGTGCTATCTTGATCCAAAAGTCACACCATTGAGATATGAGTCAACATATATTTACAAGCAACTATAACCTTTTTAAATTTCTCATTTGGGATTTTTTGACTCGTATATAAATTCAATAGGTCTAAACTCAACGCATTTTATGAAAGTATTGCGGTAGCGATAACAATAGCGCTAATCTTGGTTTCACCATATGTAAAGGGTGAACCACACAATGGTGGTGAAGACAACCATCCAACACGTGGTTTTCAGAACAATAATGCAAATTACAGCAAGCATTCTTATCTTGTCACTTTCACTGCACACAAATTACACTTCCACATTCCTCTTTCATAATATCAGTGTCTTAATTTTCTAACATATTGCATAAGATTTCATTTTTCATAAAATTTATTCTAACAATAGAAAAATTATATGACTTAAGTAAATTCTATCCATAAATTCCCATCATACTAGAATCAGCCCTAGTTTACATCCATTAGGTATCATTGAAGGCTAAATTTCAACCAAATTAAAAGACATCACAAAATGAAACTTTGTTTTCATTTTTAAAATGGCAAGATAGTGTTTTAAGTTAGGATAAATTACTCCCTTATAACTTCCATACAATTGTGTATATATCTATATTCTTTGATTTATTGGCTAGTAGTATGGAGTTACGCATGAGGTTCGACTGATTTATATTTGAGCGAATGAGGGTATTTAGCAAGAAGAATAACCATGTCCCACGTGTAGTTGATGTGGTGCACATGCCCAATAACAGAATAGGCATGTCTCGTGCACGCCAAGAGGGTGCTTAACATTGATAAATGAATTGGCACCACTCATGCATAATAGACATGACACTCGTGTGGCAATGACTAATACAGACGCACTTGATGTGAACTTGCCGAGCTCTAGTGTACCATGGTTTTTTATTTTTAGGCTACGATTCACAGGAACTTAAACTGTATAGCTAAACACCAAAATAGCAAGAGAGAAAAAGAATAGAGATAAATAAAGAAAAAGAATATTCACTCATTTATTTGGGATTTAAATCATATTCTAATCTATATTAATGTTGGGTATGTTATTCTTGACATTGAGAAATATATTTTTATCTGCTATCTTTTTTTTGTTTCCTGTTATATTTTTTATTATTTAGATTGCTCATTACAATAGGTTTATTCTTGTGTTGTTAGAAATTTTTATACGTAGTCATATCATATGGTAAATATTTTATAGACGTATTATCCCATGATCTTTTTCCTCGTTTTCAAAAGAGTTATTCATGCAAAATCTTATACCACATTATTGTAAATTATTGTTTAATATTATATATTATCGTATCACCTTATTGTAGATTCAAACAAAGTGTTTAGTATTAATAATTGTAGAGAATTGTCCTCTACTTTGTGAATAAAGTTTTGGTGACCGAAATCCAATGCTTTAGAATTAAAAAATAGTATAATTTATAATTTTTATTAACAAGGACTATTAAAAATAAAGATGATAAAACAGAAGGGAAACAAAACATAATGCTTTATTGCTAACAGTTCCCACGTTTTTTGTTTAGTCTTTCACCTGTATACATATACAAAAGGTTTAGTGTAACTTTTAAGCCAACTGAGTAGTTTAATTTGGTTGTGCAGCAAAGAAGAGTTCACCAGCCAAGGTTATTGTTGCGATAATTGCTCCTTCAGCTGTTGCCCTGGTATTGCTAATCATCGTAGGCATTTGTCTCCTAAATAGGAAAAGAAAAATGATGAAGCTAGACACTTTAGAAGTTACTGAAAATGGTAAGTAGATCAAATTTTTACTTGGGCAAGTCTAATATGCAACCATCCTAAATTTATAGGTTCAAATTTAATATAACACTTTTTTATTTTTCGTAATACAGATAGTGAAGATTTTACAAAGGTTGAGTCCTTACAATATGATTTGAGTACACTCCAGGCAGCGACAGACAACTTTTCCGATGATAATAAGATCGGGGAAGGTGGATTTGGTGGTGTGTACAAGGTAAGAATTTCAGATTCTAATTATTAAAATGCCACCTACTTTCATCATGGCTACAATTTATATTTTGTATACAGCCACACAAAATATAAAAAAGGTTATACTTTGATGTAGGGTACACTATCAAATGGCCAAGAAGTAGCAGTCAAGAGGTTGCGTAGAAGCTCCGGTCAAGGTGTAGATGAATTCAAGAATGAGGTAGTATTGTTAGTCAAGCTTCAACATAGAAATTTAGTGAAGCTATTGGGATTCTGCTTGGCTGGTGATGAAAAGCTACTTGTATATGAATTTGTACCCAACAAAAGCCTAGACTACTTCCTATTCGGTATGCTACAAAAAATCACATATTTTTCGTCTTGAACAATAATTCTTCACCTTCAATTATTCAAAATGTACAAGTTTTTGACTACTCGAAATGACTTTAGTCCTAAAGAATATTTGTATGTTTTATGATTTGTTCATGTATAGATCCGGAAAAGCAAGGACTAATAGATTGGCCACGACGTTACAAAATTATACAAGGCATTGCAAGAGGGATGCTTTATCTCCATGAAGATTCTCAACTAAGAATTATACACCGTGATCTAAAAGCAAGTAACGTTTTATTGGATACTAATATGAACCCGAAAATTTCAGACTTTGGAATGGCGAGAATTTTTGGTGTGGATCAAAGCCAAGCCAACACGAGCAGAATTGTTGGGACTTAGTATGCTTTATTTTTCTAATTATTCTAATGTGCTAGTTAATTCAAGAAATACCGACATGAAAAAACAAATAGCTACTTTATTATTGAATTAATTTGCAAATTTGTGGATGTTTTGTAGTGGCTACATGTCCCCAGAGTACGCTATGCACGGGCTCTTCTCGGTAAAATCGGATGTATACAGCTTTGGTATACTAGTCTTGGAGATCATAAGTGGAAAGAAGAACAGCAACTTTTACCAATCTGATGTCGAAGACCTTGTAGGCCATGTAAGTATTAACATTTATTTGAAGTTATCGTTATCCGGGTCTCTATATTAGAACAAAAGGTGTTGCACCTCGTCAAAAAGGTACAGAGGCCAAGCCACACTATTTGGACCGTTAAATATAAAATCAATTATCCAAGTATAATATTTTAAAAAAATCAAATATAAGTAGCTTTTTTCATTTGAAAAAAGAAATATCCATAATCGTTTCATTATATCAAATAGTTTTGGAGTAAGGAGAAGAGATTGCACTTTGGAAATGAGATGCAGCCCCACCAAACTTGTTTGTTTTACCAAATAGTAAATGCATACAGAGGATAATCAAGTATCCATTAGAATGAAATATTGCAAAAAATTATGTTATTGTTGTGCAAATCTAGCAGAAAAACACCAAGTAAGGACATGTACAAGACATGAATAATTTTTATATTGAGAACTCCCAAAACTGAGTAGGAAAAAAAAAAGCCACACTACTATCACATCTAAAAATAGTGCACTGCTGCTAACGGTGGAAACTACCATAGTGCTTGAGCTCATGTGGTGCACTGCTTGTGCATTCGTACCGTAGCACAGGCATCAAGCACTTAGCTACTATTAATTATTCACTCAAGCTCCTTTTGAGTTGTAGTCACTAGCTAACCCTAGTATTACTTGAAATATATATATATATATATATATATATATATATATATATCAAACTATGTGATTCACATAGGAATGATTCATACCAACAATAATGAAATTTACTTATAAAAAACAAAATGGTAACAAAGGTGGCTCAGTCTATTACCTTTTGTTATTAGTCTTGATCTATAGAAAAGCTAAAGAAAGTGACATATATAACTTGAAATTTGTAGGCTTGGATGCAATGGAGAGATGAGGCGCCCTTGGAATTCATGGATCCAGCTCTGAGAGATTCATATTCAAGTGATGAAGTTATAAGATGCATTCAAATTGGATTATTATGTGTTCAAGAAGACGCAAATGAGAGACCTACTATGGCGTCTATAATTCTTCTGCTCAATAGTTACTCTACCATTATATCAATACCTCAACGACCATCCTTCTTCCCACCTAGCAGAATTTTTACAAGCTTAATGTCTGACCAATCGACAAGCAAGTCAATGCCATCATCCACTAACGAAGTCTCAATCACTGAAATGGAACCTAGGTAGAGAGAAGTGAAGGAGAATTAGCTAAGTTCTTAAAACTTTAAATACTATATAATAATTATGGTATATTGATATGGACCCGTCCTTGCATTGATGGCGGGCCATGGTTTGTAGTCAAGATAGATAATGTGGCAATGAGTGACTTCTTGTGAAGAATTCTAGTACCATTTTGGCTTTAGTCACCGAGTATCTTAAATGCATAAATATATCTTTAACAATTTCCTTAATAGGTGAATAACAAGGACTTATTTATCTATTCAAATCTCACTTGTATTAATTTGAAGCATACAATAAAGAATAATATTATTTTTTTTATTTTCATTTTAAATGTGTAATGTTGAGTTATTAATATTATACCTATTAGAAAAAATTAATGATGAATTTGCCAACATTAGATATACCTTCTTGGAATAAGACAATATAGAAATCAGTGGAATTTCAATTCATTGGCTATAAATAGAAGGTAATAGTCTATATGAAACAGAATAAACCTTTCAATAATATAAAAATTGTTTAGAAAATTTTTTAAAAATGAATATTTTTAAATATTTATTTATATTAATATGGTAATTATTACAAGGCTACAAGGGCTATATCCTATGTGGTGAACTCCTAGTTTCTGCTAATTCAAGGATATAGAAAATCAAATATAATGGTGGAGGAGGGTCCTACCTGAGATGCTCACTTTTTTTGATTTCCCTAAAATTCGAATCTTATTATCATTATTTTTACTTATAAAAAGAAAGCCTATGTATTTTACAAAATACTTAGGCTTTTTCATTGTTGTACGATAATTCTTCTCTGAGTTCAACATGATGATTCAAGTGTTGCTAATACTACGGCCATTATTATTATTATTATTATTAAGCAAAATCTACAAAGAAAATAAATAAATAAATAAAAATTAAAAATTTTATAAAGAACATGATAATTTTAGTGGGAATAGGTAAGTTCTTGGTCAATAGGATGCAACAGCAACAATGAAAATTATCATAATCTTAGACCACAACTAAATAGTTAAATTGGTAGAATGAGAATAGCACTTGAAGAAAGAGATAGGAGATACAATGACGAGATGAATCATCTATACAATACATCATCTATAGTTTAAGGCACAACTTCACAATCAATAATAGTTTTCAAATTAAATTTAATCCGGCTTTCAAATTTCTAAATTATAACTGTTTGTATTTGAGTTGTTTTTTTGTTTTCTTCTCATGGGAAAAGATTACATGCTGGTTTATGTTGGAGAGGTTTAGTAAAATGAAGTAGAATGATGAAACAATCCTAGAAAATATATGCACCATCAAAGGGATTAAATTTGGCTATTTAAAGGTTCTTCACATCCTTTCCTTCAGGAAACATTAAGAAAGAAGATGATTGATCAAATGATAAGGTAAAAAACTTTAAATGAATATTACTTAAATGATTCCAAAATATAAACTCAAAAGTAGTTTAGATGCCAAAAAGATATTTTGATCATTGAAAACATAAATTCAAAAAATATAACATCAAATCATTTAGTAATTTCAAAGTCAAATGATATTGGTCCTACCTTCTCATATTTGTTTTATTTAAAAATTTAATCGATTTGTTATTTTCTCTTCTACCATATTATATAATTTATATATTTTTTAATTACTTTGAATATTTCAAAGACTAAATACTTATTCTAATATGATAAATATACCAAGAAATCTCTTATACATCATAAAAATACTAATAATTTTGTGATTTTTTCACCATTTATTAATTTCTTCTTAAGTATTTTTGAAATAACTGACTATGAATAATTGTCTCTATGAACTAAAGCTCAAACAGAATTGAGGGTCTCCATACAAGCTATAGAGCATATAGTTTAATTTGATGTAAGGTGAAATTTCTCTTTAGCTATTTTTTGTTTGACTTGTCATTTTATTTACTTATAATCCGGCATTTAATTTGACTTTATCTCTAAGTCATAGAAATGGCAGTGGACTAGGTTTGAGTGGGAAAGTAAACCTGAGTCTAATGATATATGTTGAATTTCTAATCCAAACCCAACCCATACTCATTCAGTTTCAATGAAACCCATTTGTTTGGGTTATTCATAAGCTAAACTAAAATTCTATATTTTTTCTTTATAAAACAAAATAGCTAAAAAATTCCTAGTATTAATATAGTTTGTAGCAAATTAAATTAACAACATAATCTACAAATAAACATTCAAATTTGCAATACATTAATATAATTTAGCTCATAGAACTTTTTATTCCCCTCTCTCAAGTATCATATTACCCATCAAACAATTATTATTTCAGAATCAAAACTATATAGGCAAGGTAGAGATGACTTGAGATGATAATACGAGGGTGTGATAGGCTTGGCCATAGCATGTAAGTACTACATGAAAGAAGGGAGACTGCAAGACCAAGGGGTCACCCAATCCAAATCTAAACCAAAATCCAATCAAAACTGAAAAACTTAATCAAATTGTTTTGGGTAAATAACCTTACAATAATGTTAATGATATAATAATTTATTATGCACAATAAGGGCGAAAGCTTTTAATGATGATGATCAACGAAACAATTTCTTATTAATTCAAGTGCATGCATATTTATGGGCTTAATTATGAATGTTAAGCATCTTCCTACAATCGTCAACCAAGAATTAATTTGACATATGATTGATATTGATCATGAATTACTCACAATTTTTTTTTAAAAAAGGATCCGTATCTATCACTATATCCATTTTTATTGATGTATATTTTGAAGTTATTTATTAATATTTTCATAGAAATGCAGTGATGATCCAAACCCAAATCACCGGACCCGACTCATATCAATCATGCAAAAACTCATATAATAAATAACCTTCATAAATATATTATTAAATAAAATATAATAAATATAGAATCCATAATAGATTCTTCAAAATAAGATGATAATAATAAATATCTACAAAATAAATATCCTGAGAATATAACCGATAATATATCCAAAATAAAAACCACAATCAATAAGGTTGATTTTAAAATTTCTCATCACAAACCCCTAACTCCAATATCATTTATATTTGAAATTTCTACAACAAATGAATGATCTTCTCTAAACTACTATCAATCCTCTATTATAGAGCCAATAAAACGAAATGGTAAGTTAAATGTTTAAAAAGTAAATAAATTAATAATAATTGAATATAATATAGTATCTCGAATAATAAAATCAATATAAATAAATAAATTAACAATTTAAGATAAATTAATAATTATTTAAGATTCAACGATATATCGTATCTACGACTTAAAGCCGCACAACAATAAAACATTAAGAAAACAATTTAGATTCCCCTAAATTTGAATATCAACGGCATCGATTCTATAGAACGTATCACAATAGATATCCCAATCATATGAGATGTTATAATCATATCATCGGATCTTATACATCATTGTGAACCAACAAGTACATGCTCGCCTCCAACACTAGGTAAATCCACAATATACCGATACTCACAAATTTGATAAGTAATCAATTTTATAATTTTATGATATCTTGTGCCCATGGTATACAAATATAATCTCAATCTATACGAATAATATTCCCATTACTTAGTCAAATAATCCAGAATATAACTCGCATATACTTTCCTAATCCATTATGATATACACCCAAACAAGTACAAAATACTCTATCTCCACTGCAAGTCAAACCCAATACCTTCCTTAATACGATATCCATCAATATATCATGCATCATATTTATAGAACTATAAACATTCATCCAAATGATCTCAATTATTTGGGATATAAAAATTAGTATCGGACACTTATAAAATATATCACAATAATGCAAGTTTTATATTTTTTCAATACTATAATATTTTTATATAATCTCTATTACCTTAATTATAAATAATCAAAAACAAAAAAAAACAACTACGCACACTAACTAAATTGACGCAAAGAACATATTATCAATATTTTATTAGGAAAACACAAAAATAACTAATTAATTATTTGTCAGATTATTAACTTTTCCACAATTCTTACTGGTTCATTCTAATATACTAATCCTACTTCTTAGGCCATAAATTGCTTTATAATTTATTACTTCTAAATGGAACTTACGATTATTAATCGTGTTCAATTTTTCCGACTAATCACACTTGGGTCCAACCAGAATACTAATTAAGTGCTCCTAATTTTACATTACTTCAAATTATAAACTAATATAGCCACACACTTCTACATATATATGTGTGTGTACCATGCTTGTATCTGCAACCCACATCCTCTCCCCACACACATAAATATATACACGCTATATTCATACTGTCAGACGTACGCACACGCACAAGCACACGCATATATATAGCTCATCCGTATAAACATACCCATATACATCATATGCTTACAATTATTTATATACGTATATACCCCTGATGTAAATATATAAATTTATATGCCCAAGATCTAAATTTATATACCCAAGATCTACCATACTCCATTTACACACCCGGGTCCCAAACCAGTCCTCACTTTGTCCACTAACTGAACCGGCGATACGTCAAAAACCAGAGCACGGAGCACTATATATATTTTTTTTCCGAATCCACTGCTGACACTAAAATAATCGGTTCCCACAAAAATGTCGGCAACTAAACGCCAAATTTTAACATTAATAAGGAAGAATTGCGGTTGATTGTAAGAGAGAGAACAGATTGCTTGCAAAATAATCGAGGATTCATTTGCAGAGAAAAAGATTACTTTACTTGCCTGATTTGCGACGGTTAACGGTAACAGCGACGGCAGACAGCGGCGACGGCAACAGTGGCTTCCTCACCGGCGACTTCAGCGACAGTGGCGACGGCGACAGCGACGACACGCACACGTCCCTTTTCTCCTCTTTCTCTCTCTCTCTCTGTTAATTCGCGTATCCCCAAATGAAGATGAATTTGATCAGATATTTTTGGAGGACGAAGAAAGGGTCGATTGAATGAGGAGGAAGAGGAGCAGCGGATGGAAAGCGTCCATATTCTTTGCACGATGGCGAGAGGTTTGAAGGGCTGTACCCGGCCGAAGAGAAGAAGAAAAAAGAAGAAGATGAGGCAGAAGAGAGAGAGAGAGAGGGAGGGAAACAGAAAGAAGGTTCAGGAAGCCAAGAGAGAGAGAGAGCGCGATGTTATTGTTATTATTATTATTGTTTTTTTTTATTACCATCTATGACTATTTTTCATTATTATCATTTACTATTATTTATTAATAATATTATTTTATTATTAATAAAATAAATTTATTTATAATTATATTGAATTGATAATTTAATAAATTTAAGTCAAAATATCGAGATGTTAAAAATATTCCTCTACTTTATCTCAAGGCTTTGCTTTATACACGCCTTAGTATCACCATTTATACAAGTATTGTTACCCCAATTGTTTTACAATTTTATTGTCCAACTAACTCGACATTTGTGCTGAATAGCACATACCAAGCAAATATCGGTCTCCTATTGTATTTCTTTTCTTTAAAGCCTGCCACCAAAGAGATAGATTCTTTGCACAACAATCACTCGTCAAAAATCCAATGCCATTCATGGCCACTTCCTTTGTCATGAGGATGAAATTACCCAAATTTATGAAAACATTATAATCATAACCTCAATGCACAATATTTCATGTGATGATCCTAAAAATTTTAACGAAAAATCGGTAAGATTTTGATTATAAAATGGTCGTCAGACTAGTACAAGCTTGTACAATATCCCTATCCAATATATATATAATGCAACAATAATCAACATATAATCCAAATGCCACAATATATTTGTGGCTCCAATGTCACATTTTCGGATATAATGTTGGACAGAGAGATGATACTAGGTATCAAAACACAAGCCACAAATAACTGCGAAAATATAAATAGAAAACCATCAGTGCACGGTGAAACTCAGTTATCTGTACATCCTCAACACAACAGATACAAATTATCAAAATGTACAAAAGTTCTCCGTGCATAAGTACAAAACTACAAAATGTTTAAGTCTACAAATTGTCCCTCTAAGTCTTCTGCCTAACCGACTTTTAATCCTCTACCCCGCTCTACCAGGTGTAAACTCATACTTATTTGAAATTAATAAAATAGTAAGGAGTAAGATAAAAATTCAATAAGGTACAATATAATCAAAGATAGTAAGCGATGTACTCAAAATAAATAGAGGTGAGATATAGGAGTATTACATAAATGCGTAAATGTGAAATATAAACAAATATTTTTTAGGAACACATTTATCTTTCACATTTTATTTTTAATTCCTTTAGATTCTAAAAAATGTTGAAACTTCTTTATCATTGCGGATATGAGCCGGTAGGCCTTACTAGCTAATAGTGTAACCAAATCGAGGAAAGGATCATATTATTCCACATAATCTAAGGCACTACCCACGGACCTCAAATTTTAACGTCCCATAATAGACGGTAAACTTATAATGCTAGATATATTGAGCCAATAGTCCTTATTCTTATATGTGACCCGGAGACAATTCTTCAATTTATTACAATAATATCTTAAGGTACACCAAGAAATATTACCCTCCGAAATACAAATTATCGGTCCAACTTCACCATTTCTTTTCTTAATTCATATTAGAGACTCTACACAAATATTCATATTTCTTTTTCTTTGAACTTCTCACACTGGGAGAAAGTCTCAAATATTAGATAACAAATAACAAATTTGTAAAGTTTTAATTACTTGATACAAATTTATAATTTTATATTTTTACAAATATAAATAAAGATTTCACATTCTGATAGATACAAGATATATATTTTTATATGTTTATCAGTTTAAATCTTTACATACTTTTAAATATATGCATAAATTGTCTTAAAGTATAAAATATTTAATAAATTCTTACCACAATAATCTAAACATAAATTTAGAGTGTTTGGACAACAAATTCTTTTGTTAATGGTTCATAATATAATTTTTGGAACACACAAAATATCATATACAATTTATATGTAAATAAATGTCAAATAATTAAGATAAAAATGTTCATAAAATTGGGATTTTGATTATCTAAATCCAAATATGCATAAATCCTAAATTACACGGGTAAAAGTGCCGAAGCGCAGGTTAGGGTTTCCATGTGCATAAAAGTGCATAATACTACCAAATTGGACACCCAATCAATGAATAATCATATACAAGATATGGTATCAATTTCTCAAAACCGATTCATGCATAAATATCAAAATAAACAGGTAAAAATCTTTCGGCATGAGGTTAGGGTTTCACGTACGAAATATCACATAAAATTTGAAAATCAGATGTAAAATCAATATATATGCATGTTGAAGTCATGGCTAGTATAAAATAAAAGTATGAATGTGTATTAGGATGAAAATATATAAAGAGATTGGAACAAAAGTGAAAAGAGAGGAAAAAAAGTATATGAGTGTACTCACTTCATCCCAATCTATAACTTTTTTAACTAACTCTAAGTCGGATTCGAACTTGAGAGTATTGATTTCCTCCTTCTCTCTCTTCTCTTTCATGTTATATTTCTTTCTTCTCTTGTAACGTCCCCGGCGCATCCGCACTGTGGATATTGTCCGCTTTGGGCTGGGGGAACTTACGGCGTCCTAGGCCAACACGCAGCCCACACGGTTTTGTTCCTGGCAGACGGCCCAGCCGCCTCCAAAACGCATCAATAATGGAAGAGGTATCCACGCCCTTTATAAGGCACGCTGCTCCTCTTCCATCCGAATGGTGGACTTTTGGCTGTACCTTACCCCTTGGGGA